>JAFEMH010003010.1:0-257500 GCA_022495995.1 Adenophora triphylla var. japonica
AGTTTTTTTCTTTTTTTCAAATGTTTGACAACCCTCTCGTATTTATAGGGTAAATTTGTAAAAGAGTCCGGACGGACTTAACTCCGAATTTCAGTGGGGTTTTGTGGGTATTCTTGAAATTGGAGGGACTTGGCCGGGGCAACTCTGTTTTGCTCGAAAAGAGTCCTGGACGGATCATGGATCGCATTCCAGGTATTTTTGGTCTTTTCACTCGTAAATATGATTGATGTTGACCGGAGGGCCGTGGCATGCGTGCCACGTGCCCTCGTGACTCACTGTGGCATGGTTTTTCCGAAAAACCATGCCACCCAAATTCGTTGTGTCTATATTTGCCGCCCGAAAAGAGTTCGGTTCACTGCGCCTGGAACCTCAAAACCGAACCAAATCGAACCGAACTAAACCGATCTCAGACTCATGTAAGTATCTTGGTTTTATTCCTAAACTCTCTTTAAAGCTATTTGTTCGATTCCCGGTGATTATTGCTGGTTTTGTTTGGCACATTGCCAGTCCAGTCCTGTTGTGTCTATATTTGCTGCCTTAGATATAATACAAACTGCAATATGTTATTGTGCATGGCTTTCTTGGATAGTAGTATTTGTGTGTTTATGTTTATTATATATGATTGCTAGTTTGATAAAAAAATATGTAAAGAGCAACGCTTTTAGTTGGACGAGTTTGTAGTTCGGATAGCGGTCTAGACCGGAGTTCGGACCACTTCCGGTTTGAACCGTTTATGAAACCGTGGTTTGAGACCAAACCGAAACCAAACCGAGGTGGTTTGGTTTGGTTTGGTTTGGAAATTTTCTATGGTTCGGTTTGGTTTGGGATTTTCCCAAACCGAGTACTAGTGGTTTGGTCTCCAAATTCCTTCCAAACCGAACCAAACCGAACCATGTCCACCCCTAGTTTTTCGTGCCATTATTCTCGGTTTTGTCCGTTTTTTAAATATCTGTCCGAAAAAAGTCTGAAACGCCCCCGGGAAGTGCCGGAAAGTGCGTTTTTCAGGAGAAGCTGTACTTTTACGTGTGACACCGTGTGTTTAGTATGCTTCGACATTGGGATGCACGGGGCAGTCCCGGAATGTCTTGTTGGCTTGAGAATGGGGAGCTTAACGGGTTCCGGTTAACCTGAAGCGGGCCAGTTAACGAAATCCGGTTAACTTCTAACGGATTTTGACGATCTGGATTTGGGTACTTACACACCCATCATGCTACCAATGACCTTGTGTTAATCCAAAACCTATCGGCTTAGTTTATTATCCGTAAGTGCACGGTGTGATGTAGTAAAGATGAAGGCAAATGCGGGTCGATCCCACTAGGGACAAAGTCTACTATGTAAAATATTTGATTTATGTAAGTAATAATAAAATAAAAGTTGATTGGGGAAAATTGTTTTTATTATGAATAATTATATTAAGGCAAACTACTCTGACTTGAATTGAACTTTATAAGATGAAGATAATCCCGGGATTGGGAGTCGAACAATCATGCATTTATCAACAAATAATCATGCTTTATATAAAAGGTTTTATCAAAAATCAAGGATGATACGCTATTCGTGCTAACTTCTCACGATCAATAAAGTATAATACATATATTTTAAGATTAACATGGCCTTTTTAGATGGTTCAGTTCATTAACCAATATCCTTTAAGTTCATGTTAAATTCCACATATTTTCCAATTAAGGATCATCCCTAAGCAATTAATGTACTCTTATGATTAATAGTGCCTAGTTTACTTCATATGGTTCCGTTAATCAAGATTCACGGCTAAGTTTATCTCTTGATTAACTAGAATCATATAAGTAATAACGTCTCCAAAGTATATTCATTAAGAATGATATAAAGAAAATTGATTTAGGATGAAGACGAAGGAAGAAGCATGATTAAAATGATGAACACATGAGTTTAAGTTTCCAACCCCAAAAACAAAGTGGATTACTCACAAGCCATTGACATTATAATAACAAGGAGATGAGAATAAAGCATGAGATAATAAATAAGGGAGATGGATACTTATAATTATGATTTAAAGAGAGATAATGGCTGTAAAAGAAACCTTCAAACTTACTCCCTCCGTCCCATTAAGCTTAAGAAGATTCCATTTTGCGCGGGAATTAAGGAATATTATTATAGTATTAGGAAAGAGAATGAGTGGAAGAAGTGTTGTGAGTGTGAAAAATTAAATAGGAGAGAGAATGAGTGGAGGGAATAGTAAATTATAATGTGTTGTGAGTATTAAAATAATGTAGGAGAGAGAATGAGTGGAGAGAATAGTGATTTAAGGTTTCCTTTTTGGGATTTCTTAAGACTTATGGGACGCCCAAAATGGAAAGTTTTCTTAAGACTTATGGGACAGAGGGAGTATATTGATATTCAAAAACTTCAAGTACAAGAACTTTAAAAAAAATGATGAATTTTAGAATTAAATGATGTTTTGAAATGTAATCTATTCTATAGTATGCTTACACAAAATTCTATATCCTTAAATTTGATGAAAACATATCTTTATATAGGTCTTGAGTCAAAAGTTGCACCAATTTCTCCAAAAGCCTTCCCATTTTGAAAAAGCACCTTTTGGCTGATAACAGGTGTTGCTCGCCCGAGCAAGTCTTCTCCAAAAATACATTCCTTCGGCTTTGATCTGCTCGGCCGAGTCATTACGGGTACTCGGTTGAGCACCTGCTGCTTTGGTCTGATTATTCAAATTTTCTTTTTCCAAGTGTCTTCCTTTGCCCCATTTTGACCTTTCTACTTCACAAACTTTATTACATGCCCTTTTTACTCCAACAATATAGCTAACTCCTGTTCAATCATAACAACATACCACCAAGTATAAAATCCGCGAAACAAGTATAAATATGAGCTAAATTAAACTAAAATGATTTAAAACTAAACTAAATAAAGTACATACTTATCATGTAAGTGCCTATAAAATAGACACTTATCAACTCCCCCACACTTAAATTCTTGATTGTCCATAAGCAAGTTTAGAACAAATTATAGAATATGGAAGAAAAGAGTAATAGATATAAGAAATAATGGAAGAAGAAAGAAGTAAAAAAAGTCCCCTTATGAGAAGTGTGTTATAAGATTGTTGCCAAATCATTTTCTATCCATTGCTCCATACCTTTTATAGTTAAAAATTTTGAAAAAATAAATATCCTAAATAGATATTAGAAAGCAAATCAAAGAGTATAAGTTTATATATTACTAATGAATCCTACTAATCATAAATATAATAATGATTTAATGATAAAAATGAATTTTTGGATAAAGAATGGATGAAATTTAAAAAGATTTTTTTTTACTTCAAATGCTAGGTGAACAATAAAGTTTTAAGTTTGGATACTTAATTAGATGGGATGGATGAAATATTCCATTAATGACAAAGATCATATTTTCCAAACTAAGAAAACACCAATTGATATTCAATTTGAATCAAAAGTGGAATTGGGGAATATCAAGGTTAGCAAAAAATGAATCACCTTCTTTTAAAAAGTGATAACAGATAAATCTTTAAAGACTTTTGAAGAGTAACATAATGCATCTTTTTTTTTTAAAACATCACACTTTACTAATGATTTATACATTTTAATTTTTGAGTGGAGAGCTTTTAACAAGATGTATGCACTTTTATTTAACTAGCATTGAAAGTGAAACGAGAAAGGGGAATGATTCAAAAAGTGTATCAAGTGATGAGTTTCTATTAAGGAAAATAAAATTTAAGTCCCAAGTTGAACAATTCATGAGAAATATTCTAAAACTTTTTTTTAAAAAATCTTTTTTAGTGGAAGAAGGCCATCCAAGTGCCCAACAAATTCAAAAGTTTCAGAAATGTACAATGTTACACAAGTAGAATTTATTAGCTTTATATCAATTTATTATTTTTTCATCTACTTTCTAGTATACTCTTAGGTTAATTTTTCTAAAATTTTCAAACAATAAAATATATAGAATTATGAGATAGAAGATGAATTACCAAGGTAACTAGTAGGCAATTAACACAATATCATAATAGGGATAATATTTTATTTTAATTTTTATATTTTGAAAAAATAAACATGCTCTACATTATATGCATACATCGAAAAAAACGGAAACATGCTACTAAGTTACATGCATATATTAGAAAGAAGGAAACATGAAATTTAAACTAATGCATACATAAAAGGAAGACATGAAAAACTAATTATTATACAACTAAATGAAGAAAATGCAACTAAAAAGCGGATAAAATCCCCCCTCCCACACTTGAAATGAACATTGTTCTCAAAGTTTTAAGAACAAAGCAAAAATCAAAATAAGGACGGGCTGGGGGAAAGAGTAAACTCACAATGGTGGTGAAAAGTCCTCCCAATGCCTCATTCCATAGCCGTAGATATAATTAACCCTTCCTTAAAAATCATCCCTCCCGAAAAAATTATGGAAGTGACCTTTTAAATGAGCTTAAATCCTTATTCTTCTTGCCTGAATAGGTTGGAATCCTCCCAAAGATCTTTTATTGGGCTCCAATTTGACCCAAATTTGAAATTTTGAAATTGGGAAGAACTAGGGTTTCATTTTTTATGAAATTTGGGTGGAATTTTTGGGTTTTAAGGGTGGAGAATGTGTGTAGATGATGAAATAATGGAGGGAAAGGAATTATTTGGTGAGATTGAAGGATGATTTGGGTTGAATTTGGAGTTGGTTAGGGTTCCTTATTTTCGGATGTGGGAAATTTGATGTTGTTTTTGGAAGTTTTAATGGTGGAAATGGTGTTTGGATGGTGGGAATAGGGTGAGGGAGGTGTTGTTCACCGGAAAAAATGGTGGGTTGTGAAGGAATTTGGTGGGTTTGGTGGTGAGGAGTCGGATAGGAAGTTTTAGAGAGAGGAGTGTTGAGAGGAAGATGAAGTAAAATGGGGATAATCCTCAAAAATCCCGATTTTTGACCAAACCAGTGCATCTTCCATAGCGTCTTGCTTAGCCGAGCACTTTCCTTGACTCGGCCAAGCACTGGGTCATCAATTTGATACCCATTCAGAATTCGTCTGCTCGACGAGTGTTGTGAGGTGCTCGGCCTAGCACTACCTATTCGACTTTTTTTTTTTTTTCAAAATTACCTACAAAACAAATGTTAGAGTGGAAATAATAATAATAATAATAACAATAAAAAAAATATAAATAAACCAAATAATTTCTAAAATATTGGAAAATAATACGTTTAAGTAAAATAATCCATCGGTTTACCATCCCGATGATGCTTGTTTTAGGTCATGAGCTCGACCCCTTTTTTTCTTTTATCCGGAATGAGAAATTGGGTCTTCAAATGCTATTAAAGACACCACTCCAATTGGATTGCCAACTATATAATGCTTGAGTTGTTGGCCATTGACCTTGAACTCACCCTTTGACTCGCTCCATATATCGATGGCTCTGTACGGGTAAACCTTTCGAACTTGGTACAGACTGGGCCATCTTGACTTCAACTTTCCCGGAAGAAGTTTTAACCGGGAATTGAAAATTAGTACCATATCCCCTTCCTTGAACTCTCTTCTAATGATATGAGCATCATGCCATTTCTTTTTTTTTCTCCTTGTATAATTTAACACTCTCGTATGCTTCCAACCAGAGTTATTCTAATACTTGCAATTGCAACCTCTTTTTCTCACCAGCAGCCACCATGTCATAATTCAGGGATTTGATAGCCCAGTATGCCTTGTGTCCAAGATCTATCAGTAAATGTCATGGCTTCCATACACTAACCAGAACAATGTGGTCCAGATCGGTGTTTTAAAAAGAGAGCGATAGGCCCATACAACATCATTCAATTTTATGGACCAATCCTTCCGAGAACTAGTTACCGTATTCTCGAGAATCCACTTTATTTCTCGATTTGAAACCTCTACTTGTTCGCTTGTTTGAGGATGATACCCGGAACCCGTTTTGTGATGGACACCATACTTTTCAAAAGTGCCTCAAATTGACGGTGAGAGAAGTGTGATCCACCATCACTTATAAGTACCTTCGGGACCCCGAATCTCGGAAAGATAACATTCTTGAAGAGATTCATTACTACCTTTGAATCATTCGCTGGGAATGCAATGGCCTCCACCCAATTTTAGACTTAATCCACCGCTACCAATATGTACTTGTTGTTGTAGGATGATGGAAATGGCCCCATAAAGTCTATTCCCCATACATCAAAGATCTCGACCTCCATTATATTGTTAAGAGGCATTTCATTCCTTTTTGAGATGTTGTTTGTTCGTTGGCAATGATCACAAGAAATAACAAATTTCGAGCATCTTTATAGAGTGTGGGCCAATAGAAACCTGATTGAAGAATCTTGGCGATGTGTGAATGTGGTGCCCAAGATCGCGGCTTTTTGTTTTTAGATGTTGAACCGCTTTCTCGTCTAAGGGGATCACCGCCTCACATCGGTTTGGAAATGTCCGGTTTAATTTGAAAAACGGAGTCGCCACGCCATTTTGATTTCCTCAAAACTTTGAAAAAAAGGATTTGGGTCCGGAGGTTAAGTTATGCTTTGGGAAGAACGGATCGTCGTTCACCCAAAGAGCCTTCCCGAAGCAAGTCTTCCAAGATCCAATTTTCATGATTGCCTTAGTGTTTTCGTGTGTGGGATGTGTGCTTTGAAAAAGGAGGGAATGTTCCAAGTGATCTTCGGGACATATAAACCATGAGTTGGTTATCGCTCGGGATTCCTTGGATTTTTGATGTGTTAGGGACTTTGGTCCCGTTCTCATCTTGGACTTATGATCATCATGATGAGACCTTGGGTCGCATGAGATCAGAAAAGGAACGCCATTTTTATAGTCCAAGGATGAGACTCTTTAGAAAGGAATGACCTTTGCCCATCAATCCTACATCTTGAGATGACTGGATCTTTATCGGGGCCTTTATGCTCGTCTCAAGTGATGATCGGAGATGTGGGGCTTAAGTTCATCCTTTTCTAAAGGATAATCCGTCTATGGCATCTTTAAGTGAAGGAAATGATGTAAAGATAGGACCTTTACACCATTAGCTCCAAGAGATGCTCCAAGTACCAAGGGGGACTAAGGGAGGGGTATAAAGATTGGATCTTTATACTCATCCTATGCCTTTTTGTGCCTTATGAAGGTCACTAGGAAATCCTAGGAGAGAGATCCAACCATGAGGGACATGGGGAATGCATGTTTAAACTAAAGATGACATTTTTATGAAAAAAGATGACATTTTAGGTGCAAAGGATGCTACTTTATGCATAAAGATGACATTTTGAGTGCAAAGGATGCTACTTTATGTGCAAAGATGACATTTTTAATGGAAAGGATGCTATTTTGATGCAAAGGATGCTACTTTGATGCAAAGAATGCTACTTTATATATAAAGATGTCATTTTAAGAGCAAAGGATGCTACTTTTCACATCACCATGTGAGAGATCCACCCTAGAACAAGCCGTTTGAGGTCTTATTGTTCATCCTTGGGTTGGATCTTCCATGGATCCTATGTGATAGGGAAAAAGGGGGTAATATGATTTACATGCCTAAAGATGGGATCTTTAATGACAATATATCAAGTACCAAGCAAGTATATAGCAATATGTAAAGCAAGGAGCAATATATCACATAAATACAAGTATATTTTCAAGGAAAAGGGAAGGAGAGGTTACCAATGGTGGTGTTCCTCTATCTCCTTGAAGTTTGCCTAGGGAAGGACCAACTTTGGAAGGTTTTGAGGAGAAGGGAGGTGGTCTTTGACACTCTCAGCTCTCTGGAATTTCGTGGTGGTATTTTGGCAGAGTAACACTACTGAAAATTGTATTTCAAAATGGGTAGAGGAGGCCTCTATTTATAGGCACTCTGGCAATGGCTAATGAAGCCGTGCGGCTGTAACCCCAGGACTAATGAGGCCGTGCAGTGTTATCCTGAGATGACTCAACTTATTTCTAGAACCATGCAAGGTGGCCTTCTAGAAGGGCTTTTCCAGCGAAGGATTAAGTGGAATTTTAATTCCTAGCAAGTCCTTCGCCCCTCAGAAGGTTCTAGAAAGTTCCCAAATTGCCCCTAAACTTTAGGAAAGTCCGGGGAATTGCCGGGAAACTTAACCGAAAGGCATGAGCCAGATTTGGGTACTTACAGAAGCCCCTCGGCAACGTCACTTGCAGGGCGAGTGGGGTTGTCGATAGAAACGGATCCGATCTGGCAAATGCCGAGACGGATTGGGTGACCAAGGTGGTCGAGTGGTTGGACCTTTGAAAGGCTACCTACGTATCCCAGAGGAATCAAGCCAGATTGTAGTTCAGAAATGATCCACTGGGAATGGCGAAGAGAAACTGGTCACTTGCTGGGGAAATAGAAGGGAAAATGACCTAGGAGGTCAAGTGAATGATCCTACTGGAGATATGCTAGATGAAGGAAGTGACCCGTGTGGTCGGATATCTGGACCTCCGTGAGGGGCTACTTCACCACTGAGAAGTGATGAATGACAAAGGGGCGACCAATGTGGTCTGATGGCTAGACCTTTATGAAAGGCTACCTCACCACTGAGGAGTGATGAAGGAAGAGGGTGACCATTGCGGTCGGAAGGCTAGACCTTTATGAAAGGCTACCTACGTATCCCGGAGGAATCAAGCCTTGGTCGTAGTTCAGGTATCACTAGATAGTTAGGAACAATGTCCAGGATCCTTGAGGTTTTGACGATTAATGGAGGAGTCACCTAATTGACAATTAATGGAGGTTGTCACCTGGTTTGACAATTAATGGAGGTTGTCACCTGGAGAAACTAAAGCTTACTTCGCTATCGAGGAGATAGAGGTAGCTAAAGTTGGAAAACTTGAGCGTACTTCACCATCTGTGAGATAGAGGTAGTCAAAGTTTGAAGAACTTGAGCGTACTTCACCATCTGTGAGATAGAGGTAGCTTATGTTTGGAGAACTTGAGCGTACTTCACCATCTGTGAGATAGAGGTAGCTTAAGTTTGGAGAACTTGAGCGTACTTCACCATCTGTGAGATAGAGGTAGCTAAAGTTTGAAGAACTTGAGCGTACTTCACTATCTGTGATAGAGGTAGCTAAAGTTTGAAGAACTTGAGCGTACTTCACTATCTGTGATAGAGGTAGCTAAAGTTTGGAGAACTTGAGCGTACTTCACTATCTGTGATAGAAGTAGCTAAAGTTTGAAGAACATGAGCGTACTTCACTATCTGTGATAGAGGTAGCTAAAGTTTGGAGAACTTGAGCGTAATTCACTATATGTGATAGAGGTAGCTAAAGTTTGAAGAACTTGAGCGTACTTCACTATCTGTGATAGAGGTAGCTAAAGTTTGGAGAACTTGAGCGTACTTCACTATCTGTGATAGAGGTAGCTAAAGTTTGGAATTTGACAATTCGGAGGTTGTCACCTAACGTTATTCCGTTATAACGGAAGTAACGGAGGTGACTCGGGAGAAAAGTCTATTCTTCTTGGAGATAACGAATATCCTTTGGGAACAGCGTTATTCTAGTTAAGAAATAACTGGAGTTATATGCCTTAGTGGAAAGTCCAAGAGCATAAGTGTAATTTCTGCTCATAGCAAATGAGGCCGCCCGGCATGAGACGAGGGAAAAAGAAGCCGTCCGGCTAGAAGTTTAATTTCACCAGATTATTTAAAACTGGATTTGAACGGGCAAACAACATTATTTTGCTTGTTTCTGCCGAGGAAGAAGAAGAGAGGAGAGAGAGAAAATTTTGAATTTCTTCAATTCTCTTGATTTCTTGGCTTAGAATGGATCCGGAAGGGAACCCGATACCTAGGCAAGCACGGAGGAACATATCCAAAGCCGCTAGAAGGAGGAGGAGGGAGCTCGTTCGCACGGAGAGGAAGTATGACTTCAACACGCCTCCATCGAAGCTTTATCCCGGTAGGGGAGAACACAAATCTACTAAACCCCAATCTGTTGGGGTAAGCATTCTTGATTTACTTGATTTTTATTAGTTTTGATTGAATTTTGATTGACTTAGGGCTTGACCCGATTTTTTAGGAATTTTTCGAATTTTCCTAGGATTTTTGTTGATGACTTTGAGAATTTCGATGATTAACCTATGAGGCTAAGGAGATAAATGAACATGCATGTGTGATTTATTTGAAGGATAATGAGAATGACCCATTTTTTCGAAAATAAAGTAAGAAAAATAATGACTAAAATGTGACGGAGTCCTTGCATGTGCTAGAACTAGGTCAATTTTTGATCATATATGGGAAAACGGACTTTTGGACGATGAAAAGGATTCATGCATGCCATTTTGAAATACTAAATGCTTATGTGCAAAGATTTTTTTTGTGAAAATTGGAAATTTGTGATTAGGAGAGCAATGTGCTTGACACGGCGTGTTTAAAATAATGAAAGACACGTTTTCCAGACAAAGGATGCTAGAAATCTCTTATGGATGCTTTTCTTTGAAAACATGTGCACATTTTGAATATATGCATGTTTTTGAAATGAGATGAAGGACTGACACTTCTTTTGTTATGTTTTCTTACAGGAGAACAAGTCGAGGGGACCTTCTCAAGTTGCAGTGAAGCTATGGGGTAGGATGCCCAACTTTGAAAAGAATGGGGTGAACCCCAAGTAGCTTGTGATGGCTACTGGCCTTGATTTGTTCATTGATGCCATTGGTAGAGGTATCCATGTGACCTCCAAGAGTAAGGGGCTAGTTCAAGCCCTCTCAGAGTTCTGGTGGGACACCACCCACAACTTTCATCTTAGCTGGGGGGAGATTACGGTGACTCCAGCCGACTTTACTGCTATTACTGGCTTGCAGTTCACTGGGAGGCCTGTGACTTGGAGGGACCACATCACGGCGGATGAGTTTAGAGCTTTGGTTGGGTTTGAGCTCCGTCCTAAGGGGCTCGGGATGGAGACGAGGAATGTGGAGGTGGCGGTCCAGGAGTGCATGCAGGGGTTTGCCGCCAAAGAGGTGACTGCCCACCAGCTCGCGAGAGCTTTTCTGTGGTTGATGCTGTCAGTCACCATCTTTGCCAATTCTGGGACGTTGTCTATGGTGTGCCTACTTGATTATTTGGAGAATCTGGATGAGGTTGGGGCGATCTCTTGGGGTGAGGCCGGATTGGCGGAGCTTTATTTCTCCCTGGACTTGTACAGCCGGAACAAGGCTGCTTTGATGGATTGTTTTTCTTTTGCTCTCGAGGTAGTTTCACCTTTTTTTCTCTCTTTTACTTTCCTATATTGAGACCTTTTATGAGAAAAAAAATGACCCTTTTGTCTTGAACATGCAGGTCTGGTTCTGTGAGGTGATTGGGTTCTTTCCCTGAAACCAGCAGAGTGATCCGGAGATCTTCCCGGCCATGATCCGTTGGAGGGGAGATGCTAGAGACAAGTTTACTGGGAAGACCCAGATCACTTTTGAATACAAGATGGTTAGACCGGTCATCAAAAGGGATGGACACGATGGGGTTGACTTCTATCCTTGGGGGAGGTACCCGGAGGTGCTGCTAGGGGATGCCGTGGAGGCGACTAGGCAGAGGAGGTGGCTGACGGGCTTGACATGTGATGTCATTTACTTGGGGGACCGGTTTTCCAGGCAGCATGGCCATGTCCCTCCTTTGGATGCCATCACACCTCATGATCCTCTAGCTCGTATGCTGCAGCCCAAGGACTGGTCAGAGGATGATATAGCGAGGTATCAGGCTGGCGTGGCGGCCGAGGAGTATTTTGACTTGGCTACCTCGTATGCCACCTTTGTGGAGCAGCGGTTGAGGATGCCACATAAGCTAGTGAAGCTGGCTGTCACTCAGGGGTACGGGGAAGCTGAGCCTACTGACTCGCCGATGCCTCCTACTCATCTCTCATATGTGGTCAACAGGGTACCGAGGAGATTCATGATTCCCGTTCCTGACACGAGGGAGCCCCGGTATACTTTGCCGCCTGACAGCACTGTAAGTACCTTTATGGTCTCTTGGATTTTGGATCTTCTTTGCTTTTTGCAATTTTGAGATTTTTCTGAGATGTTCTGAGTTTTTCTTCTCTTTTCTCTCAGGTTCCTGCTCGCTCATACGATGGCTTGGTACGGCAGAACAGGGGCTGGAAGGATGTGTGCCGGTCCCTTCTGAGGAAGTTGGCATGTGCTTCCAGGGCGAGGACGAGTGTGCAGAAGCCCGTGCGCAAACGAAGGCACGTCAAGAGCACAACATCCACTTCCTTGGCCTCAGAGTATGCTACCTCCTCTACTAGTGCCATGCCTCAGGGACGGGGACACAATACCGGCATCCTGGAGCAGCTAGCAGAGTACGAGCGCATGAATGTCAACCTGTCGGATGTGAGTGACGCTGAGGACTTGATGAAGGATCCTAGCTTCTATGAGCTGAGCAGCGACGAAGATTCGGAGGCTTAGGATTCTTAGGGATTTGATCTAGGAGGAAGGAAACAAACAATGAACAATTTTATGCACATTTTATTTGTTTTTCGTTTTATTTGGGCGCCGATGGGGCAAAAACAATGTGTTACTGTTTTATTTGCTTTTCTAATTTATGCTTTACGAATTTGCATATTACTTTCGGAGCTGTTTTTTTGCTTGAAAATGGTGGTGAAACTGGTCCAAAATGGTTTGTGATGACATATAACTGTATGGTTGGTATTTGGATATGTTTTTGTACAGGTTTTGTTGAGAAAGTGGGGTGAGAACTCCACTTGGGCAATGAGGCCGTCCGGCCTGGACTTGGGGAAAATGAAATCGTACGGCTGAGAGTTCTGTCTGAACTAGTTTTTTCAAAATAAAACCAAGGCTTGGCCATATCATTTCATTTTCACCCTAGACTTGTCCCAACTGATCCCAGAGCATATTTTTGACCAAAGACATCAACTTTGATCGTTTGCAATGGAGAAACCCGTCAGATTGCAAAAGGGGAAAAGAGATCATTTTCTGTCCGATCTTCAATCTTGGATGAGGCACAACTTCCAATCCCACAAGAGGTTGTTTGATACCACATTCAAAATCAAATCTTTATGAAATTTGAAGGATCTCCCGCCCGATTGGGACCTTTTGAGAGCCCCTGCGAGGTTTTGGGACGTCCGGAGACATGTCTACTGCTTTTCTTACAATGAGCTCGTCCCAACTTATGAAGACTTCCGAGCATTGATTGGGGGTCCAGAAATTGAGGCCATATCGATTCCTCTGACCGGAGACATGCCAGTGACGGTAAAGCTGGCATCTTTTCTGCAAATTTCTTTGGAAGACGCCGAGGGGATGATGGTAGATCCTGACAGGATTGACCTTTCTGATATCCCGGGCAGGTTTGGATTTCCGGATATGGCTATGACTCCGGTGGCTATGGATGCCTTTATCCTTTGTGTGTTTTCATTTCTGTTTACCGCTGGGTCCGTAGGGGTCTGTCACGGTGGCCTTTTGGATATGGTTAGAGATTGCAGGGCGGGGAAGGACATCGTCCCGCTGGTTTTGGGTGAGGCCCTGCATGGCATTGACAGGATGGCTAGGGGAGACCATTTCATGAGGTCTGGGAGCCCGACGGTGCTGACTTTGTGGCTGCAGGAGAGGCTTGGGGCTTTGCCAGGGACTTCACCTTCTCAGTGTCCAAGGTGATTTCTCAGAGGGGTGTACCTAGACAGCAGGACCAGGGTGACTGGGAGCTGACGATGGCTAGGTTATCTATATCGGATATCCACTGTTGGGTGCCTCATTGGAGGTTGCAGACCCGGAGGACATTTCAGGAGTCCTACATAGTGAAGGTTACAGGCTTCTCTTGGTCATCATTCTACATACCCTGCTTAGCATCCAGGCAGTTCGGGACATTACAGGAGCCATTGGGTGATTGGGAGGACATCCGTACCATGGAGGTGGTGCCTTTGGATATGAGGGATCCAGCCAACTTCTCATTCTTCTCAAGGGCTTGGACATATACTGCTTTCCCACCTAGGGCCATTCTCAAGAGCAGGAAGAGTACCATACTGACCACGGCCTACTTGGATTGGTACGAGAGGGAGATGGGAGCGACTCAGGTCATTCTGGGAGAGAGACGTCAGGATTTATTGGGGGCTGACTGTGACTCGAGCAGGATTTTGTGGGAGACTGAAGCCAAGGCGAGTCGCCATAATCACTTGGGTGACCTTATTAGGGATATGGAGGCTCGATACGAGAGGCATACGGAAGTCGCCCCCTTGACTGAGGCTCAGAGGGAGGAAGTACGTGCTCGTGCCCGAGTTGAGAAGGCACTTATTGACACGGGTTTGATGGAGGCTCCAGTGAGGATACCTGAGGTCGGGATGAGGGAGACCGACATTTTAGAAAAGAAGAGGAAGAACACTCGACGGGGTCGAGGTAAAGGGAAGAAGACCAAAGAAGACTCAATAATGACAACTGATAGGTCTTTTCTTAGGATTCCCTTATTGCCATTTGTAAATACAATTAGCTTATTAGACCTTTTATTGTATTTTAGATCTTTGTAGCAGGTTAGCAGAGTCAAGAGTAGACCGTGCTTGAACTCATCAAGGAATTTTTAACTTGTAATTAACAAGAGATATTATCTTAGAAATTTATAAGACACATTTCATGGAAACTTTTATTGTCTTATTTATTGTTTAGACCGAACCATTGCTGGCTGCCTACGTTCCCCTTTTACAATAAAGACTAAGGGGCTCAGGTCTTCGTAGTTCATTCTGGTGAGCTATCGGGATTTTGCCTTTGTGGTCTTTTTTTTTCTTTCCTTTTTTTTATATTATTTTTTTTTGTGTGCAACCCTGTCTTTTGCCTAGACCGCCCTTTTTGGGTTTTCGGCCTAGCTGGGCATTACTCTTTTTGCACTAAGATTTTTTCTTTTTTTTTTTAAATGTGCAACCTTGTCTTTTGCCTAGACCGCCCCTTTTGGGTTTTTCAGCCTAGCTGGGCATTACTCTTTTTGCACTAAGATTTTTTCTTTCTTTTTTTCTTTTTTTCTTTTTCTTTTTCTTTTTTTTTTATTTTATTTTTTTTCAAACATAGTACCTGCGGAGCTTATCACCGTTGACTGGGTGGACAAAAGGATTGCCGTCCAGGTCCGCTAGCTTCATTGCTCCTCCCGATAGTATCTTCTGCACCACATACAGGCCGATCCAAACGGGTTCCCACTTTCCCAGGGGGTTGTCTCTGGTGGGGGGACTTCACTTTCAGTACTAGATCACCCTTTTTGATGTCCCTGGCCTTGACCTTTTTGTCGAATGCCCTGGCCATTCGCCTCTCGTAGGCTCGGGTGTGCTCCATGGCTTTTAGCCTTCTTTCGTCGAGCAGGGCCAATTCATTGTGCCGGCTGTGCAACCATTCTACCTCGTTGACACTGTTTTCCAGGAGGACCCTTAGTGACGGGATTTCCAACTCCACGGGCAACACTGCTTCCATCCCATAGGTTAGGGCAAAGGGAGTTTATCCCGTAGCTGTTCTGTCAGACGTTTTGTAGCCCCAGAGTGCCAGGTGCAGCTTCTCAGGCCAGTCACGACCACGGGTGGCCATTTTCCGGATAATCCGCTCGAGCGTCTTATTGGCAGCTTCCACAACTCCATTAGTCTGAGGTCTGTATGGGGATGATTTATGGCGAGTGACTCTGAATTCTGATAGCAGTCTATCGCAGTCCCCTTCAAAGTGCGACCCGTTATCTGAAATGACCTCATTGGGCACCCCATATTTGCACATAATGTTTTCCTAGATGAACTGGGCCACTTTTCTGGAAGTGAGGACCTGTAGGACTTGGCCTCTACCCATTTTGTGAAGTAGTCAACTGCCACTAACACGAATTCATGCCCATTGCTTCCTGCCGGGGCTATCTTCCCTATCACGTCAATACCCCAAGTTGCAAACAGCCAAGGAGTCGTCATGCAGTACAGGTCATGCGGCGGGAGATGGTTGAGGTTGGCAAACTTTGGCACTTGTCGCACTGTCGGACGTGTTGGACATAGTCTGTTTCCATGGAAATCTAGTAGTAACCCATTCTGAGGATCACTTGCATCAATGCTCTGGCATTCATATGAGGACCGTAGGGACCATTGTGGACTTCGGTCATTAACTCTCTTGCCCTTTCTTGGGTGACACATAGGAGGAGTGGCCCCTGATACCATTTCTTGTACAGGTCGCCCCCTAGGATGACGTAATGGGAGGCCAACCATTTCAGGGCTTGCAAGCTCTTGGCCTTGATGCCTTCCCTTGGTCTACCTTCTTCGTCTCTAAAAGTGGACTCTCTATCTTTGAGGAAATGGTAAATCTGACTGTACCAGGGTTCCTTGATAGGCTCGGGTCCCAAGTCTATTTCACAACAGAAAGCCGGGGCTTCTCTTCTACCCACTCTGAAGGGTTTTATTGCCTTTCCCTCGGGGATCTCTACCAATGAGGCTAGAGTAGCTAAGGCATCTGCAAATCTGTTCTTATCCCTTGGCAGGTAATGGAAGGTCACTTCTCCGAATCGGCCACCAACTCTTCCATGTAGTCATGATACCTCTGAAGATTAGGGTCCACAGTCTTCCATTTATTGGAGACCTGGTTGATGATCAGGGCTGAGTCTCCATAAACTTCGAGCTCCTTGACATTTCTTTCTAAGGCAGCTTCCAAACAAGCAATGTAAGCTTCATACTCGGCGACATTGTTCGTGGCAGGGAATTTCAACTTGAGGGTTATTGGCGTGTGCTCATCTTTCGGATCGACCAGTAGCATTCCTACGCCGTTTCCTCTTTGGTTAGCAGCTCCATCAAAGAATAGCTGCCATCGGTTCTCAAGCTCAACTACGAAGATCCCTTCATCTGGGAATTGGGGTTCAGGTCCGCGGTCCTCATTGCTAGGGAAGTTTTCCAGATGGTCTGACAACACTTGACCCTTGATGGCCTTTCTCGTCACATAGTTGATGTCATACTCAGCTAAGAAGAACGACCACTTGGCTAGGCGCATCGAGAGGGAAGGGTTGTCAAAGATGTACTTGATAGGGTCCATTTTTTAGACCAAGTTCACAGAGTAGGCTTGCATGTAATGCTTTAGCTTACTGACTATCCTGACCAGTCCTGCACAAGTCTTTTCACACGCTGAGTAATTGAGCTCACTTCCCTGCAGCTTCCGGCTGACAAAGTAAATGGAATTTTCTACCCGAGAGTCCTTTTTCTCCTGAGCAAGCATAGCCCCAACTGCCGTATCGGTGACAGTGAGATAGAGCAGAAGAGATTTCTGTCTATGTGGGGGACAAAGCACCGGAGGATGTACTAAGTATGCCTTAATTTGGTCAAAGGCATCCTGGCATTCATCGGTCCATTCTGTGTCTACGTTCTTCTTCATGAGCTTGAAGATGGGCTCGCACATAGTAGTCAACTGGTTGACAAAGCGTCTGATGTACTATAATTTGCCCATAAAGCTCTTGACTTCTGTCTGGGTTCGAGGTGGCCTCATGTCCATAATGGCCTTGATCTTTCGGGGATTGACTTTGATACCTCGCTCCGTGATCATATACCCAAGCACTTTTCCCCTTGTCACTCCAAAGGTGCATTTGACAGGGTTCAGTCTCATGGAATGTTGTCACAACCTCTCAAAGAACTTTCGCAGGTCAACAAAGTGCTGTCCATCCTCGCCTTTGGAGTGGATTATCATGTCATCGACATAGACCTCAATCTCTTTGTGGATCATGTCGTGAAAGAGTGCGGTTGCTGCCCTCTGATACGTAGCCCCGACGTTCCTAAGCCCAAATGGCATCACCGTATAGCAGTACGTTCCCCACGATGTGGTGAAGGCTGTCTTTTCTTGGTCCTCCTCGGCCATCTTGATCTGGTTGTAACCCGCAAAGCCATCAATGAAGGATTTGACTTCGTAGTTGGCAGTGGCGTCCACCAGAATGTCTATGTTTGGCAAGGGATAGTCGTCTTTGGGGCTGGCTTTGTTCAGATCCCAGAAATCTACACAGCAGCGCACCTTCCCATTGGCCTTAGTCACAGTCACAATGTTGGATAGCCATGTCGGATATTCGATGACTCAGATGAATCCTACCCGCAGTAGCTTCTCAATCTCTTATTTGACCTGCAGAGACCATTCTGGCTTGATCTTCCTCAGTTTCTACTTTATTGGCTTAGCATCTGGTTCTTAGAGGGATTCTGTGCTCCACAATTGAACTGTCTAGCCTTGGCATATCCTTGTATGACCATGCAAACACGTCTATGTATTCTCTGAGCAGATTGATCAGTCTGTCCCGTTCAACCCCCTGGAAGAAGTTTCCAATCTTTGTCTCTTTAGTTTCCTCGACAGTACCCAAGTTAACACTTGTCAAAACCTCCTCGGCAGCTTGGGCCCGATTTTCCTCTTTGTCTGTAACCTGCTTAAAGATTTCTTTAATGTATTGTTCGTTTAGTGTGTTTGCATCTTGTTCAAATGATTCATTATTAACTGTTGTTAAGTTTTGAGTTAATTTATCATTTGTTAAGTTGGCAATAAGGGGATACTCAGAAAGATCTGTCATTTCATTCAAAGCGAAAGGAAAGATGACATTGGCTACATATTCATAATCCTCAGGCGTGAGGCCTTCGGATGACTCGGAGGACTGGAATTCAAAGATTCCTGACTCAACTGTATGGATGACAGGGTGTTTGACACAACTGGGCTGAGAAGGACGGGGTACCAATCCAAGCTCCGTGATCATTTGCTGTCGGCTGGCTATCGGCCCTGAGAATGTTTCCCAATTCTTTAACGGTATCTCTATTTTAGTCACCAAAGTACGAGGATCAAAAGCTCTTCACCACCGTCTCCAATTACGGCAACTACCTCGTCATCTGAGCTGAAGTCGATCAAATCAGGAATCCGCGCTTCTTCATCAAACAGCTTTTGCAAACCCAACTCACTGTCTTCACTACCGGCAGCTTCTATTTGGCTGATCTTCGGAAGAGCTAACTCAAAGGCAGAGAAATCCATTACCCCAGATGAGAAGAGTGCTGACTCTTTGAAACTGTCTGGATTTCCTTTGAAGGCATACTTGTTTTGAACAGTAGTGGTAGCCCCAGGAATGTCCGGTAAGTCAAGGAACATTCTCCGAACAGGATTTGCTGGTTTTCCCCGAACTTTCTCAAGGTTTTCCAGAAGAGTTTTTCTCAAGGAGGGCGACTATCGTTTTGGGTCCCACCATTTGTTAAGTACTGGGCGAGGGACAAGCTGTAAGGATGGAGACGGACCCCCTCACTTCGTTTTTCTAAAACTGTTCCCTTAACCTTTCTGTCATCCCGAGAACTCGGTTTGTATCCCAAGCCATATCGGGTAGTCTGTTCCTTCACATCAATGATAGCATTGCGACCCTGAAGTCTTTTACCTAATCCAAGCCCCGGGAGAGAACCCATTTTTCTCATCATTCGCATGGCAGGGTGTATTTTATCGGAGGTAGCAGTGAGGTCGATGCAACATACTTGTGCTTTGGAGGAGGCTACAGAGAATCCGGTCAGGGCAAATCCTTCATCATCATGTTTGATTTCCAGTATCGGGATACCTCCAGTGCTGGTTCCTTCCACAGTGACATTATCTCCGTAGATAGTAGTAATAGTCCCATTGCCTGACTGGAATTTGACGCACTGGTGCAAAGTAAAGGCTACCCCATTTATCTGGTGGATCCAAAGTCGTCCCAGCAAAGCGGTAAATGAAATGGTAATGTCAATCACTTGGAAGTCAACATCCATAGCCTTCTTCCCAAACCACAACTTGAGAGTAGCAAACCCGAAAACTGATCGTGCAGTGGAATCATAAGCCTTAATAGTCTGACTGGAAGGCTTCAAATCTGTGGGCTTCAAATCCAACAGGTCCATCATCTTTGCTGGCAAGACGTTCATTGCAGACCCTCCGTCAACTAGTACCCTTGGCAATCGGCGCTCTTCCAACTGGACTGTGATGTAAAGGGGTTCGTTATGACTAGCCCCATATTTTGGCAGGTCCAAGTCAGTGAAGTTAATGATATTTCCGTAATGGATACTTCCAATCATCTGGACGACCTCATCTGGGGTGACATCTATAGGCACCATGGTCTTGGACAAACTTTCTTCTAGCTTCAGTTTGTGAGGGTATGAGGAGGCTAACAGGGACCACAGGGAGATATTGGCTTGAGTACACTTCAACTGAGTTAGTACCGGATCCTCTTTTTCAGAGTCTGGCTTTTCTGCTTCTGGCTTGTAAGGTCTTTTGTCTGTCTTCGGCTCGGAGACGGCATTTCTTTTGTCACCCTTAGGCTGCTCAACACTCATCTGTCCGGACCGAGTCATCACATAGACATTGGACTTTTCTGAGTCATCATTCCTACTAGAAGATTCCTTCAGCTCTTTCAAAGTCAGAGGCGGGCTCTTGCTGGCATATGGCCAATTCTGCTGATTAATCTGATTAACAACACTACCGGAGGCATAGGCAGCTTCCCGAATCCGATCCCAGGTCACCGGCTTTCTGGCCTTTTCTGAATCTTGACTCCCCAATTTGCTTAGCAACTGGCTGATTTCAGTTTCGTCTTCCTCACTCAAAGCCTTGACAGTTTCATTCATGCTTTTCAGGGTCAACATAAAACAGGAATTATCACTCCCAGGATTTGGAGGTTTGCTAATGGCTTCCTCACCTGGGCCTAGCAACTTTTTCAACAGAGCGGGGTCACATTCCTCATCACTGTTAAGCATATCCCTTCTTTCTCTCAGGGTCAATCTTCTAACGGCATCTTTGACATTGGCCAAGCACTTTCTGAAGTGGGAGATTCCATCATCGAGAAGGATTTCTGCAAGGTCAAAACTCATGGCAGGTTCCTGTTCTTTACTGTCGGGAGGGTTTTCTGGGCTTTTTGGCTTCTGGGCTAACCACTCCTCTACTGTTCCTTCCGGCATTTCGACTGTGTCTTCTTCAGTATTACTGCAGTAACTCTCGTGGGAATTCTTATTTTGACTCTGATGACCAATGAGGGCAAAAGTGGGTCGGGATACTTGGCGCCATATAAGGGGTATTCTGGACTCTTCCCCTGACTTGGGGATTACCAAGAAAACATCATTGTCGTCGTAAGATAGGAAGGGTACCAGGGTCGCTTCAAACTTTAGGACTCTTTCTAGAGCCTCCATACATTCTTCTTCGGACAAGGTCTCAGGGGTAACTCTTAGCACTGCAATGGAGTCTACTCTTCCCGATGGGGGTTTAGCCTCAATGACGCTTACATGTTCTAGATCGGCGGGTGGAGCCCACTTCCCTCTTTCAGCTAAAGCTTCGATCAAGTTTCTCCATTCACCGACCAAGTCTTTGTAAGGAGTGTTGAATTCTAGAATGTGGAAATCATGCTCTGCCTCATCTGAGATTGTACCCATTTTCTCTTCCGAGCCCTTGCAAAGGCGACAGACACACTTTGAAGTGATACAGTCCCCCATTCCAGGTTTGTGGTTTTCTACTTCATCTTGCCCCCCGGGTTTCAATTCCGTTGGCTCCATGTTCATTCCTTCTACTGAACTGTCATCATCACTGTAAATCCATCCATTCTTATTCTCATTTCCGACTGACTCTTCACTGTCACTGTCTGGGAGATAGGCAAATTCACAGGCATTGACGAAGTTGGAAAGGTCAGGCTGATACTGGAATTTAGGGATAAGGAAACTTGGCTCAGGCTGGGTGGAGGGAGTGAGCCCCATAGGATAGTGAAGAGGCTGAGTAACTGGGATAGCCGTGGCATTTGCTCTCTGTTGGTAGGGAACAAAGATGGGTCTTATCTGAGGAGGCGAGGGTGTTGGAACCCTGGTCGCCTGGGATATTGGAAAGGACTGAAAAGGGGTAGTCCTGGGTAATGGATCATATGTGAATGGAGGAGGGCATTGGTTATAGGCTGGGGGAGCTGAGATGGCTGCTTCTGGAGTCTCATCTTCTACCATAACCAGGGAACCGTTGGACTCAACCACTATCTGAACCCCATGACAACAGAGCGCATCAATGAGCATGACTTGCTGTTCCTCGTGGACCTTATGACTTTTTTCCAAGGCTAAGGCTAGCTCTTCTTCCCTAGTCATCTGGTTACCCAAACCACTGCTATTTTCTGTCAAATCGGCCATTCTGACTCTTTGGACTGACAAAACTGAGGACTCTGGCGAGCTATCTGAGAATTCTGCGCTAACAAGCCGCTGACCCGGTATTCTCACCCACTTCTTTCTCGTTGCGGGAAAGGGATAGGAGGGGTTTAGACTCGGGGTAGGTGTTTAGGCTGAAGGCTCAAGCAATATGCAAATTAAGAATCTTCCAGTTTACTTAAAACAGTGTCTTTTATTAATTTCTATTTGGTTGGAAAAGGGGTTCTGCCCTTCTTTTTCGCAACTACTCTAGATCCTGGATCAGTGGGTTCCGTCACTACGTCTATAAGCCCCTCGTATTTCACCTGTATTTCGACCTCCCAGGGTGGACAGCCTCGGGCGAGGGTCCTATAGGGCACGCGGATCCCACCGATCGAGAGAGAATAACGCTCCTAATGGGTCTAGTGGGTCATAGGAACTTTCAACGCACGCGCGATGCAGATTATAGTCAAGGCAATGCCAGGGAAGTCTCGTCTTTCAGCCTTAACGGAATTTCGGTAGAGTTTCGCTTGCGCGATTGACGTTTTGACTTTTGGCAATGTCCAAGAAGATAATAGGCATGGTTCAGGCGGAAAAATCCGAATGACTCAGTGTCACATTGAACTTCGTTGCATACGCTGTGCGTGAGTCAAAGTCAAAGTCAATGCCGGGTCAAGATCTTGACAATTTTTCCTTGTCGGAATTTCGGCAGAGCTCCGCTTGCGCGAAAGATCTTTGGATTTTTGGCACGAACTTGGTCTCGACTCTTACGGATCCCGTGCGGGTCAAAGTCAAAGTCAATGCCGGGGTCAAGATCTTGCCAATTTTTCCTTATCGGAATTTCAGCAGAGCTCCGCTTGCGCGAAAGATCTTGACTCTCAACATGGGCTAAGGTTTGACCTTTACGTATCCCGTGCGGGTCAAAGTCAAAGTCAATGCCGGGGTCAAGATCTTGCCAATTTTTCCTTATCGGAATTTTGGCAGAGCTCCGCTTGCGTGAAAGATCTTGACTCTCGATAGGGGCTAAGGTTTGACCTTTACGCGGGTATGCAACTGGGCTATATGACACGGACTAGACCAAAAACCAACCAAAAGTCACGGTTTTAAAATGTGTGACACGGACTGTGCATTGGTCGACACTGGCTGCCATGGAGAGTTTGGAATGATTTCGTGCGCGCCCGGGAGCATCGTAATACTGTTCGTGACTACAGCTGAGCAACCACCCCGGGTTAAAGGGAAGTGCGTGCAAAGTGTACAGGACATATAAGGTGCACGTAGTGTGCGGCCTCCTAAAAATACTCCTTTTTGAGTTAAAAAAGAAATTTTCAGAAATGTGTTTTAAAGGAATGATTTTTTCGGGACGGGGGAAATGCAGCAAATAAGCACGTAAATTTTCTGGGAGCCCCGGTCAGTCTTGGAACTGAATAGCCCCAAGCTGCCAAGGCTGCCAGATTAACCTCAATTTTTGTCCTGGTGGAATTGCCAATGAAGCCGCCCGGTCAGAATCCAGGGAGGATTAAGCCGTACGGCTGCATCAAGCAACTTTTCAGGTTCCATTTTCTTTGATCTGCAGGCTGTTTTCATGGCCTTTTTGGCACCTTTTCAGCTTCCAGCAAGCTTCCTGTTCAGTTTCAGAATATGCACAATTCCCAAAAACCAAATGATGCATGCAATGCAATGCAATGCAAAAAAAAAAGGCAATCGTGAAGGTCGGATCCATGGCGGAAGGCTAACCCACTCGGAAAAAGCTTTCCTTCTTTTTTTCGAAAAGAGATACCGGTACGTGGGATTGTTAGACCACAATTTATCCCAAGCCTCGGGTGAGGAAGCGATGCAGGAAGGTTAATGGTTTCCACCTATATACCGGGTATCATTTTTTTTGTTTTGAAAATGAAAGCTTTCTCCTTTGGTTTATTCCCCAGCGGAGTCACCAAACTGTGAATGTGGTGCCCAAGATCGCGGCTTTTTGTTTTTAGATGTTGAACCTCTTTCTCGTGTAAGGGGATCACTGCCTCACATCGGTTTGGAAGCATCCGGTTTAATTTGAAAAACGGAGTCGCCACACCATTTTGATTTCCTCAAAACTTTGAAAAAAAGGATTTGGGTCCGGAGGTTAAGTTACCCTTTGGGAAGAACGGATCGTCGTTCACCCAAAGAGCCTTGCCGAAGCAAGTCTTCCAAGAACCAATTTTCATGATTGCCTTAGTGTTTTCGTGTGTGGGATGTGTGCTTTGAAAAAGGAGGGAATGTTCCAAGTGATCTTCCGGACGTATAAACCATGAGTTGGTTATCGCTCGGGATTCCTTGGATTTTTGATGTGTTAGGAACTTTGGTCCCGTTCTCATCTTGGACTTATGATCATCATGATGAGACCTTGTGTTGCATGAGATCGGAAAAGGGATGCCGTTTTTTATAGTCCAAGGATGAGACTCTTTAGAAAGGAATGACCTTTGCCCATCAATCCTACATCTTGAGACAATTGGATCTTTATCAGGGCCTTTATGCTCATCTCAAGTGATGATCGTAGATGTGGGGCTCAAGTTCATCCTTTTCTAAAGGATAATCCGTCTATGGCATTTTTAAGTGAAGGAAATGATGTAAAGATAGGACCTTTACACCATTAGCTCCAAGAAATGCTCCAAGTATCAAGGGGGACTAAGGGAGGGGTATAAAGATTGGATCTTTATACTCATCCTATGCCTTTTTGTGCCTTATGAAGGTCACTAGGCAATCCTAGGAGAGAGATCCAACCATGAGGGACATAGGGAATGCATGTTTAAACTAAAGATGACATTTTTATGAAAAAAGATGACATTTTAGGTGCAAAGGATGCTACTTTATGCATAAAGATGACATTTTGAGTGCAAAGGATGCTACTTTATGTGCAAAGATGACATTTTTAATGCAAAGGATGCTATTTTGATGCAAAGGAGGCTACTTTGATGCAATGAATGCTACTTTATATATAAAGATGTCATTTTAAGAGCAAAGTATGCTACTTTTCACATCACCATGTGAGAGATCCACCCTAGAACAAGCCTTTTGAGGTCTTATTGTTCATCCTTGGGTTGGATCTTCCATGGATCCTATGTGATAGGGAAAAAGGGGGTAATATGATTTACATGCCTAAATATGGGATCTTTAATGACAATATATCAAGTATCAAGCAAGTATATAGCAATATGTAAAGCAAGGAGCAATATATCACATAAATACAAGTATATTTTCAAGGAAAAGGGGAGGAGAGGTTACCAATGGTGGTGTTCCTCTATCTCCTTGAAGTTTGCCTAGGGAAGGACCAACTTTGGAAGGTTTTGAGGAGGAGGGAGGTGGTCTTTGACACTCTCAGCTCTCTGGAATTTTGTGGTGGTATTTTGGCAGAGTAACACTACTGAAAATTGTATTTCAAAATGGGTAGAGGAGGCCTCTATTTATAGGCACTCTGGCAATGGCTAATGAAGCCGTGCGGCTGTAACCCCAGGACTAATGAGGCCGTGCGGTCTTATCCTGAGATGACTCAGCTTATTTCTAGAACCATGCAAGGTGGCCTTCTAGAAGGGCTTTTCCAGCGAAGGACTACGTGGAATTTTAATTCCTAGCAAGTCCTTCGCCCCTCGGAAGGTTCTAGAAAGTTCCCAAATTGCCCCTGAACTTTAGGAAAGTCCGGGGAATTGCCGGGAAACATAACCGGAAGGCATGAGCCAGATTTGGGTACTTACAGGGTGGTGTTTTATGTACTTGCATGCCCGCCATAAGGAGAAGAGTGACAATGATGAAGTATGTTACTCACCTCCTCTTTAGGCACACAACGCCTTATGATACCAACCGCACATTGCTTGAATAGGAGTGGGTCCTCCTAAAAATAATTTTTTACTTCTGAAAAGAAATTATTCCTTTATTGATAACTCATTACTGGAGGAAGTATTCTGCAAGCCAAATAATTTACAATGTCCACAAACCATGGTATTTTGATATTCCTTATGGCAAGTAGATGATCATCCAGAAATGAATCATCAATGGGAAGTTCCTCTTTATCGGAAATTTCAAAACTTTTTGGGAGTCGGGATAAATGATCGGCCACCAAGTTTTTCGTCTTCTTTTTGTCACGGATCTCCAAATAGAATTCTTGTAGAAGAAGGATCCATCTAATGAGTTTGGGTTTTGCCTCCTTCTTTGCCAATAAATACCGTATGTCCGATGTAGACACCCCATTCTGAACCTATCGTGGCAGAGTTATATAACTCTAAGTCTCGCCTTTGGTTTTGGAGTAGAAATCCACCATTTCGTCATGTTTCGTTAAGTTTTAACTAACGGGCGTTAGTTTGGACTAAACTGCATACGAGATAAAAAGGGGAGGACTAATCTGTCCTTTGTGAAGCCTTGTCCCTCGTGGGACATGGCGTGTCTCGTGCGAGACTAACCCTCTGCAGGAGAGGAGAATCACTTCCCTTGTCGATTTCAACCTCTTTTCTTGATAACTCTTATCCAATCCGGGTCTCTACTGATCTTAGAGTTCAGGAACCTTCCTTGGGAGATATCCTAACTCCCTTGAGTCTCCTAATCTTGGTGAACAAGTAAATCAAGCCCTATAAATACTAGATGACTTTCAGTATTTCGGAGGACGGTGACCCCCAGACAATTTACTGGTTTCTCTCCTTGAAAGATTCCTGTAAATCACTCAAAAAAAACACCCAAATTCGTCCATCAACCTTGTTGATTGATGAACATCGAGGTTCAAGCCTAGAATCAAGGCGAAACTCTGTCCAAATCCTTTCTCGACCTAAAGGTAATCTTCCTTTATTCTTTGTTTCTTCTAATTGATTGTTAGAGTGGTATAAGTATATCGAATCTAGGATCGGCCTAGAACCTCTTCAAATCATGGAGATGATCTCGAAGTAATCGATCCCACATTACGTTTAATCTAATTAAATGGATGTTTGTCTTAGTTTCTTTTAAAAAGAATTATTATTTGAAAAATCCCCTTTAAGCAAGATCGATCTTCAGATTGGGTGGATGCGGTGCTCCCTGACCTTCCAAATCCATCACTTAAGCCCCGCCCAAATCTCTTTAAAATGGTTTTTCTATATTTTCCTCATAATATAGGTGGCGACTCAAACAAATAAATAAAAAGAGGAGGAAATTCCGCAATCGCTACAGTTTGACGACTCCGCTAGGGATCTCTTAAAATTAAAGTGGCTTAGACTTGCGTCAATTAAGGGGGATTTAAAAAAAATCGATTTCTTATTCAATTTCAGGCTAGTCCCTCACGAGACAATCCTTTGTCCCGCGCGAGACAAAGCCTCTGTAAACCGTTTTGTTTTCTGGTTTTCCTTGTTCATTTTGAGATCCGAGATAAGATTCGAACATGCAAGGGGGATCCCAGATTACAGTATTTGCAGAGTTCTTTCATCTCAAGGCCTCCCTTAAGATGTAGGACTCAAAATTGTGGTTTTGTTTAATTGATTCTTATTTAAATTGCATATTGGTTTTTGATTTAAAGACCGATCCATGGAGGATTCGGTAGTTGTAAATTTAAATTAATTAATTTTTTCTTTCTCTCTCTCCTTTATGTGGAACTACGACGGCCTGAGTCTTCCTAAATTGGGAGAAACGTAGGCAACCACTTGGTGCGGCCATTATCTGTTTTTCTTTTAGTTTTTTAAAAAAACTCTCTATTTTTTTCTATCACCTAGAATTGACTCTCACACACGCGCACTCATGATTATAACTGTCATTGCACTACATACGTTGTTAAACCCGGGACCCACACTAAGGACAGATGACAGTAATTACCTAATCGCCGGTCTCTCTGAAGTTGGATCATCCCACCTCGTGTCTTCAATCCATCTAGATTGTCATATCGCGAGGAGCCTAGCCTTAAGCCCTGCATAGCCTCATGCATCATGTAGATTATTTCTCTAAGAACACTCCGTGACCGGTCGGTTTTTGACTCGGTAATCTTTCTATGTCTTGACCAAAATAAAGCTAATGTAAAATTGACCAATAAAGAAGGATTCGAAAAAGTCCCTTCAGAAAAGAAAAGTCCCTTCAGAATGACCCTTTCGGAATTGTCCCTTCAAAGAAGCGTGGTCCCTTTAATTCCTTCAAGTCAATTGTACATGGCTTTATTTTACAAAGAACGGATTAATTACGTAGTCATTAGGTTTGGATAAAGACCTTAGAAACCCCTCAAAATGGATTATCCGTTCCGACCAAGATTTAGGGCAAATAAAAATCGACTTCTAGTGCGATTGTCTCGCGTGAGACTACTTGTTCCGCGAGGGACAAAGCTTCTGTTTGCTGTGCTGAGCCTGAACCCTTTAAGCCTTCTTCTGGTCCGTTGGAGCTAGATTTGATCGTGACATGAGTTCTATACTTCTATACCAGTTTTTCGAAGCTACATTAGCCTCAAGACTCTCCCAACACAATGTCCGTAGAAGAGTACCACGCCTACTACGTCACCAAAAAGGATCTCGAACAGCCAAATCTGTGAGACATGACCAAGTCACTCCTTGTTGAGATTGAACACGTGGAAGGATGGAAAGAAGCCTTCGATGTACCTGCCACCAAGATTGCTAAGGATTTTAGAAAGATGGAAGATGTTAACTATTCCAAAGAAGATGACTCCGACAATGAACAACCTTCCATTCAAAAGGAGCTAAGTGACATCAAGACCCAGCTTGCCAATGCCCTGCAACAAATTGAAAATAATGGTGCATGGTACGACTTGGAAGGATCTATCCAAGCCGACAAAACAAAAATGCTCATCAAGGAACTCAAAGAAGTCAAAGTGAACTCAAGGCTATGACTCAGAAATGCAATGCACTTGAAGCTCATATAGATGATGATGTTGATGAAAGAGTTAAGTACTGCCTCAGTACTCTCTACCATGATCTTAAGGAACAAATGGAAGAAGACTACCGCTCTCAGCACAACACCTATATACAATACTATGAGAACCGCATCCGAGACCTCTATGCTCAATTGACTAAACCAAGAAGAGGAAGGACCTACACCGACATCGGAAGGATCTCACTCGGTAAGCTTTTCAGAAGCCTCCACAAAGATGGGAAAATAGGCCCAATGGAGGGTTACCAACCTAAGAGGGAAGGACGAGCTCCTCACCTTTATTGCTATTATCATCAGTGCCATGGACTCCACATAGATGATTGCTCAAATTTGAAGAATGCAGTCCAAGATTTGATTGACAACGACACCATCAGAGTTGCCACTAGCGGCGGCATAGTTTGGAAGAGTTAGACCAATGAGATTTCTTTCCTTTTCAGTCATTTTACTTTTACTTGCAAGAAAGACAAATAGTATTTTAGTTTCAATTTAGATACTACTTGTCTAAAGTTCCCATTTTGTGGACAAGCGTATCAGTTTTTCATAATAATAGTTTAGTTAGTATCTCTTTTTTGCAACCATAGCACTTCTGGCTACTTGTTCAGTGGTTTCGAAATTGAGAAGGATAGCACCATTAACGTCATCCAGACTTGCAGCGAAAATGACTACTCCAAAGCACTTTGGTTTTTCTGGAAACCTTTCTGTTATAAAAATGATGCAAGCAAAGGGGTACTTCCCTGGTTTGGAACTTGGCAAATACTTACAAGGGGTAATAGAGCCACTGCCTATTCCCCCACCGCACACGAAGCATGGCCTAGGATATATCCTTACCATTCATGAAGAAAGTGAAGAAGAAGAGTGTACCCTTACTCAAATCAAGTGGAAAGGAACTGCATACAAAGGTCACCATAACTCAAGGACCAAAGGCCACAACCTCGAACCATACCAGAAGATGCTCAATGGCTATTTCGTTCGAGAAAGGGAAGATATCCCATACTTCATCTTTCCAGAACCTTGGACTAACGATGAAGGAAAGCGCCATCCAGGCTTCGAAATTTTCAACGACTGCGACGCTTCTTCAGATGAAACAGAACCGTCCCACTAATCCTTAAAGATTTGTGGGGTACGAAAGTTGAAATGACCAACGAATGGGACTTTGTGTTGGGAGAAGACATACTGCGACAATTCGAGAATCTGTGCCGACTAGAAGATAGCCAGATCCATGAAATATCCAAGGGGGACGCTCCAGCTATTGATTACACGAAGCTAATCCAAAAGTGTGATGAGCCAATTCTAAACTGGCACACTACCGGGGGACCAGTTATTGATGAAGATTTCATGATCAAAGAGCTTGGTTGTACTCCCCATCCCCGCAGGAAGATAGGCCCTGTAACTTTCACTTTAGATTCAGGCTCCACCTCTGAGGAACTCACTCCAAAGGAAATTGAGGCGGTGGCAGAGCATGTATTCCCCTACTTCCTTAATGAAAACTTTGATTTTTCCGAGTACCCTGAGATTGCTAACATCGTGAATGATGAATTAACTAATAATAATAAATATAATGAAATAGTTAATAATGAATCATATGATGAGATAGATCAAGAAAATGAACAAATCTTAAAAGAATTAGCAAAGCAAGTAGGTCGTTGTGGAAAGAATGGCCCTGTTGACAATGAGAAAATGCAAACGGTTAACCTTAGGAAGATAGAAGACCACAGAGAAACCAAGATTGGCAACTTCTTCAAGGGGGAAGATAGAGAAATCCTACTACAGGTCCTCCAAGAATATGCCGACGTCTTCGCTTGGTCCTACAAAGATATGCCAGGGTTAAATCAATCGATCGTGGAACACAAAATACCGCTGCTACCTAACGCCAAACCAGTCAAACAGAAACTGCGCAAGATTAAGCCCGAATGGTCGATGCAGGTGAAAGAAGAGATAATGAAGCTCCTGAATGTTGGATTTATCAAGGTAATCAAATACCCGGAATGGCTGGCCAATACAGTGCAGGTAGCCAAATCAAATGGGAAGATACGAGTTTGTGTTGACTTCAGAGACCTGAACAAGGCATCCCCTAAAGATGACTTTCCATTGCCAAACATAGACATGTTGGTCGATGCTACCGCAATTTATGAAGTCCGCTCACTCGTGGATGGTTTCGCAGGATACAACCAAATTCTAATGGTAGAAGAAGACCAACACAAAACAACATTCACCACACCTTGGGGAACATTTTGTTATACGTTCATGCCATTTGGTCTAAAGAATGCGGGAGATGCTTATCAGAGGGCAGTCACAACACTATTTCATGATATGATCCAAAAGGAAATAGAGGTATACGTGGACGACATGATTATCCACTCTAGAGGGACAGATGGTCAGCACTTCATAGATCTCAGAAAATTCTTCAATAGACTGAGGCAACACAAGATGAGGCTCAACCCCGTAAAATGCTCATTTGGGGTGGTCAAAGGAAAATTCTTGGGATACATGGTCATCGAACGTGGCATAGAAGCAGACCCTGCCAAGATAAAGGCTATCATAGACATGCCACCGCCAAGAACACAGAAATAGGTGATAGGATTCATGGGCAGACTCCAATACATCAGTCGATTCATCAATCAACTGAATACAATGTGCGATCCTATATTCAAGCTACTTAAGAAAAACGCACCACAATAATGGACCGAAGAATGTCAAGAAGCATTCGAGGAAGTAAAGCACTACTTAACTTCCCCACCCATCCTGGTTCCACCGCATAAGGAAAAACCCTTGAAACTTTACCTCACGGTTATTGACAATGCACTAGGGGCTATGCTTGCTCAAGAATAACCAACTTCCCATATAGAGAATGCAATTTACTTTGTCAGCCATTGATTCCAGGGCAGTGAAATCAACTACTCTCCACTCGATAAGTCTTGTGCCATGCTCATCTGGGTAACACAGAGGTTAAAACACTATAGGGAAGCTTTTCCAGTTCGTCTCATCGCATGAATGGATCCTCTGAAGTACATCCTCGACAAATCCAACCTGTCTTCATGCCTGGCCAAATGGTATTTCATGCTCGCGGGATATGATATCACTTACATCACTCAGAAATCTGTCAGAGGAGTGTATTCGCAGATTAGTTAGCCAAATTTCCTTTTGACGAAGTGAAGGGGGAAGACCCGCGATTCCCTGATGAAGACATCATGAGTATAGAGGACAAAAATAAATGGCAATTATTTTTCGATGGCGCAGCTAATAAGAAAGGTTATGGCATCGAAATGTTATTGGTAGATCCCGACGACATCTATACTCCGCTAGCAATACGCCTCGACTTTGATGCCACTAATAAAACTGCCGAATATAAAGCTTGTATAGAAGGACTCGAAGCAGCCCTAGAACGCAATGTGCCTGAACTTAAGGTGTATGGAGATTCTCAGTTGATCATCAATTAGACACTGAAGAAGTGGAGGATCCAAGAACCAACCCTTCAAAGATACAATGCATATCTCTAAGAGTTGGTGCAACAATTCCAAGATGTCTCGTTCCACTACCTCCAGAGATAAAAACCGGTTTGCAGATGCTTTCGCTACGCTTGCTTCCTTGGTCAAAATCCTTGCAGGAAAAATAGTAAAACCCTTCAAAGTAACTCGGCGAGCAACTCCTGCCTACTGCGCCGTCATAGACCTCCATGAATACAAGGATGAGTGGCTATCCCAATGCGCCACCATCGATGACTCCGATAAGAAACCTTGGTACTATGACATTTGGCATTTCATCCTAGATGGAACCTTCCCGCCTGAGGCCGATAAGAAAACTCGGGTTGCCCTTAAAAGGTTAGCAGCTAATTATATCATCATTGTTGATCGCTTATTCAAAAAGTACTTCAAAAGGAACCTCCTCTGCACCATCGAAGAAGAGGCCCAAGAGATAATGGACCATGTTCATCAAGGAGTGTGTGAAATTCACATGAGCGGAAACATGATCGCCAAGAAGATCATCAGACAAGGATACTTTTGGTTAACCATGGAAGTAGACTGCATCAACATGGGCAAGAAATTCCATGAGTGCCTAGTCTACGCTAACCTTCAGCATGCACCACCTTCCTTAATGTACCCTATGACATCCCCTTGGCCCTTCTCTACATGGGGCATATATGTGATTGGAAAGGTTACACCCGCAGGAACCAGCAGGCACAGTTTCGTTCTAGTAGCCCTCGACTATTTCACTAAATGGATCGAGGCCGCCTCCTATAAAGTCTTGAATGCTAGAAAGATGCCATATTTTATCAAGCACAACATCATTTGCCGATATGGGGTTCCGCAAGAGATGATATATGATAACGGCTCCCACTTTGTGAAAGAAATCGACCGTCTCTTGACAGAATATAAAATCACGAGGCACAAGTCATCTCCTTACAGGCCTCAAGTGAATGGAGTAGTTGAAGCCGTAAATAAAATGATCAAAACCATCATTAGGAAAATGGAAGTTGTTAGTGTTATGCCCTAGGCTTATGGTTGATAGACTTATGTGTTGACATTATTTATTATTATATGAAAAGTTTATTATTTGATTATTATATATTTTGCATATTTATTTGTAATAATCTCCATCCCTAATTTTTAAGTGAATAATTAGTATAAATATTATTGGATAATCATATGATGATTATATGCATAGAGATGCACATTATATTTATGGGTACTTGTTAAAGAACAAGTGACTGGACTTGACCCATTTGAGATTTATGTCATGATCAAATGTCATAATTAAATCTCATATGGTCACTTCATTTAGTTCCTAGACCTGAGATTATCATGACCTTACATATGATGAAAGTTATGTTTGATTTTAGTCAAACGATATCTTAACACGATATCTATAAAGGCTATCTTTGGTATGATCAGATTCATGATGGGAAGGATGATAAGTCAAGATGGAATTTATCCCTCGAAAGAGAGATGTTTTTCTTGGGCCCCTCGATGAGTGATAATGACGAAAGTGTATGGACATACCCCAATGCGATTGAATTATCATTATAATCAAGATCGAGAAAGCATTGAACAAATACAAATTGACGTGGACCATGACTTGTGTTCATTATGACATCGTGAGACAAAGGGAGAAATGGAAGTGTACTATTGGAAACGTGAACACTTACGTTATATTATTTGGGTAGACATAGTGGCTTGCTAGAGTCCGCTTATGTCTTATGAGGGTCGATATGATCGAGCTCATTGCCAACATAATATAATCCTATTGGGTCACACACAACTAGAATGAATTGATTAAACCAGAGGAAGAAAATTGAGAAAGTCCTGATGTGGCATAAGACATCGCGCGATAGAACCTGTCCATGGGACTCGTCTGGTCGTGCGACAGATTATGTCACTGAGGCGGTTTACAGGCAGTTCCTAATTTGATTAGGAAACATATACCAATAATAATGTAGTATAAATATAAGGTCTGTGAAACCCTAATAAGCTAGCCGAATTTTTGAAAAGAAAATCACAACAAAAGGTTCTCAATATTCTTCAAAGGTTTATGATCTAGTAATCATAAAATTTTTTCTTGGTTCATTCAAAGGTGTGGATACTACTAGAGGGTCTTCGCTCGTACGACGATCAAGGCCTAGAGTTCGAAGTTTGTGATACAATATCACATCGATACATTGTTCGATAGCTCAAGAACGGAAAGCAATTAAGGTTGGTTAATTCTATCTCATAGGAATTCAATTTAATTGTATAAAACGAATCTCAGGGCTCTTGGGTTTTATGTTATTAGATGCTTAATTTTGCTGCGCATGGACCCATAAAACCCAACAGTGGTATCAGAGCCCCATTTGTAGGGTTAAGTTTGAATTAACATGCTAGAAAAATTGATATAAATTGTTTATATGGTTTTTGCATGTTTTGTATGCGATAGTTTGATTGTTTTTGAAACAATATGCCTAAATCGTGTTCTATTCATATTGAATTAAATCTATTAAAAGTTATTTATATGATTTAATTGCTCTGTGATTAAGAATTGATTGAAACTGGAAATCTGCAAATCTGGTAACTCAGTGTCACGCGACAAAGGTTGCTTGTGTCACGCAACAGAGTTTGCTTGTGTCATGCGACAGAGTTGGCCTCTGTCACGCGACAAAACTTGCCCAATCTGGGCAAATCAGTTTGTTAAATAATCCTGCTAATCTGTAAATATGTTTACAATCTGATATGTTTATGTCTTAATCTGGATGCTATAAATTTCTGGAAATTAAGTTTATAGGGCTATGCTAAATTAATTCATTGTTTATGCATGCTTGGTTAATTAAAATATGATTTTATTAATTATTGCGATGCATGAATTATGTGTTCTTATGTGTTAAGAACTTTGTTAGATGTTTAGTTGAAACATTGTATTGTAATTTCCAGAATGTTTAAATTGAAGCATTAAAATTTTTGATTTTCTGATTGTTTATGAGAAACAAGTCATTTTACGCAAAATTTAAAGGAAACTGATTGTTTATACAAAGTATTGATTATGTTGAAAATCAGAGCTGATTTTTGATTGTGCATGTCTAGGAGAGTTCTGTCGAAGGAGAGATTTGGTACTTAAGTAGTCCTTGTGGCTCACCTATCTTCCTGAGAACTTACCTGGTGCACGATTATGATTATATTTGCTGATATGCTTATAATATGCTTTAAAGAACCTTCATTTAACTTTTAAGTTCTTTATACCAATTCATGATTAAAACACTTGAGACCACTCGGATAGTTTTGGGTGGGCTTTCCATAGCAAGGTACTTTGATTCTATTCGTTTGCGAGCAAGATGAGGAAATGGTGGTTCCTATACGTTTAAAGTGAATGAACTTAATTGGGTTATCAAAATGGTTTTGGACCCAAGGCATAAGATGAGATTAAAATATGCTTAGACATATGATGTCTTGAATAAATCTCATAAAAGATCTAAGAGTCATATATGTGATATGATTGATGTTTCTACCTAATTAATTTAGTTTTTAGCGGTTTGCCATAGCAAACTTGAAATTAAATTAAAGTTGGATCTTAGCCCATTAAATGTATATTATGCTTATTTGCATTGGAAGGTGTCTAATTTAGTGGGAGCATTTATTTTCATGTAAATGCATTATACTTCTCATATAATATGTTTGCTCATATGTGTTCATATTTTATGTATATCTTTTTGTAGAATAAATGGCATCAAACAATAATCATCTGTCACTGCGATCTGTCCTTGAGAAGAAAAAGTTGGAAGAGAATGGTACAAACTATATGGATTGGATCCGTAGCGTGAGAATCGTTCTCAGGCAAGAGGAGAAATTGTACGTTCTCGAGGAACCTATTCCACCTGAACCTGCTGCCAATGCTATGTTGGGTTTTATGGGTCCATGCGCAGCGGAATTAAGCATAAAATTAACACAAAACCCAAGCCCTAAGATCCGTTCTATACGATTAAATTGAATTGCTATGAGATAGAATTTACCAACCTAAATTGATTTCCGGTCTTGAGCTATCGAACGGATAATTATGTGATTCGTAATCACAAACTTTTGATCTTCAAATCTTCGAATCTTCAACTCCTTTGGATCTTCAGATTTGTACTCTAGGTCTTTGATTTGTTTGAACAAAATTAAGACCCTCTTTTGGTAATCCACACAAATATGAATGTCGAGAACGATTCTCGGGTTGGGAATTGCTAGATTCCTAAAACTTATGGAAGAATATTGAGAGGAATTTTGATTGTGAATTTCTATTGAAAAATTCGGCTAGACCATTAGGGTTGACAGACCTCTCATATTTATACTACATTAGCATTAATATGTTTCCTAATCGAATTAGGAGACCAGTCATTAATCCGCGTCTCGGTGGCTAGTTATGTCGCGTGACATATTTAGCCAGTGGCTAGTTATGTCGCGTGACATACTTAGCCGCCATCAAACTTTCAATCATTCTTCCTTTTGTTCAACCAATTCATTATATTTGTGTGTGACCCAATAGTATTGTATTATGTTGGCAATGAGTCCGATCATATCGACCCTCATAAGACATAAGCGGACTCTAGCAAGCCATTATGTCTACCCAAATAACACAACGTAAGAGTTCACATTTCCAATGGTACACTTCCATTTCTCCCTTTGTCTCACGTTGTTATATTGAACACAAGTCATGGTCCACGTCAACTTGTATTTGTTCAATGCTTTCTCGATCTTGAGTATAATGATAATCCAATCGCATTGGGGTATGGCCACACGCTTTCATCATTATCACTCATCGAGGGGCCCAAGCAAAACATCTCTCTTCCGAGGGACAAATTCCATCTTGACTTATCATCCTTCCCATCATGAATCCGATTATGCCAAAGATAGCCTTTATAGATATCGTGTTAAGATACCGTTTGACTAAAATCAAACATAACTTTCATCATATGTAAGGTCATGATAATCTCAGGTCTAGGGACTAAATGAAGTGACCATATGAGATTTAATTATGACATTTGACCATGACATAAATCTCATACGGGTCAAGTCCAGTCACTTGTTCTCTAACAAGTACCCATAATTTCAATGTGCATCTCTATGCATATAATCATCATATGATTATCCATTGACAATTATACTAATTATTCTCTTAATAATTAGGGACGGAGATTATTACAATAAATATGCAAACTATATAATAATCAAATAATAAACATAAACGATAAAGATGATACATAACGGTTTTCAGTTAAACATAACTAAAGCCTAAGGCATTACACCAACAGTCTCCCACTTGCACTAGACTCCATTTATGTATTGAATACTCATGGATCTAACATGCCCACCATGCTTCTGCCTATGCGAGGGTCTTTGTAAGTGAATCCCTTATGTCATCATCGGTTGATATTTTGTATATCTTAACGTCTTCTCATTCTTTATGAATTCCTCGAAGAACGTCTAAGTGAGTGTTTGGATCACCGTTGTGATTTTGGTTCCATTATTTGCACAAATGACACCATAATTATCACAACAAAGTTCCACGGATTAGTGATACTTGGAAAAAACACTTGAAGTGTTTCCAAAACACTAAATGAACTTTTGATCCAAACTGCCTCTTTCAGCTACATCATATGTTGCTAAAATATGGCCTTAGTAGTAGAATCGGCTACAATTTCTGCTTGGAACTCTTCCAATCAAAATTGCACCTCTAATAAGCACAAACACAAATCCTAATTGCGATTTTAAAATAACTTTGTCAGTTTGGAAGCTAGCATCTTTGTAACCCTTACAACAAGATTAACTTCCAATCTTTCAAATCCCAAGAACATATCCTTAGTTCTTCTTAAGTACTTAAGGATCATCTTGACTGCCCTCCAATGGTTTACATCGGGATCAGATCGGTATCGACTCATCATGCTTAGAGCATATGAGATGCCGAGTCTAGTATAAATCATGGCGTACATGACAGATCCAAATGCCAAAGCATATGGAACTTCATTCATTTCCCTTTTGCTCATCAGTTGTCATAAGACAATGAATATTGCTAAGAGAAATACCATGACCCATTGACAAGCTATTCTTCTTAGACCCTTCTAAGAATCTTGTCAATGTGAACACTTTGACTCAAACCAATTTATCCTTCTAGATCTATCTCTATAGATCTTGATGCCAAGGATGTAAGCGGCTTCACCCATATCTTTCATTGAGAAACCTTTCCTTGACCAAGACTTAACAATCTTAAGTATCGGAACTTGTTTTTCCAATGAGTAAGATATCATTGTAATAAAACAATAGAAATAATACCACGCTCCCACTGAATTTCATGCATACACAAGGTTCATCTTCGTAAAAGTCAAACTATTCGGGTTGTGTACTATACACATCCTTAATAATCTTTCCATTTAAAGAAAGTCGTTTGACATCCATTTGTCATATCACATAGTCACAATATGCGATTATGGCAATTGAAATTCTAACAGACTTCGACATTGTAACTGGCAAAAAAGGTTTCAACATAGTCAATACTATGAATTAACCTAAATCCCTTTGCTACAATTCTTAGTCATGAAAGTATACACCTTCACATCCATGTCGGTCTTTGAAGACCTACTTGCACCCTTTAGTTTTTACACTTTTAGGTAGCCCAATCAAGTTCCAAACTTGATTGTTAAACATGGATTGTAATTTGGATTCCATGGTTCCTAACCATTTATCCAAATTAGGAGAGGACATCGCTTCTTGATAGCAAGTAGGATCGTCATTCTTAATGACTTCCACTTCATCACTTTCCGCAACGAGAAATCACTATTTCTTGAGTTCGGATCGTAACCTATCCAATCTACGATGGACTTGTGCATCTTGAACTGGTTTCACAACTCCTTTGTGAACTTGGTTCTGTCTCTACTCTTGGTTCCATATTATTTTCAGGTTCTTGAACTTCTTTCAAGATTAATTTTACTCCCACTAGATTCTTTATTGAGAAACTATTTCTCAAGAAACAAATCGTGTAGAGCAACAAACATTTTGTTCTCTTTGTGATTGTAAAATCAATATCCGAAAATAACCTTGTCAGATTTGGTGCTAACTTATAAGAGACAAGTCTCTTTACATAAGATTCGCAACCCCAAATCTTCATGAAAGACAAACTAAGTTTTCTTCCATGCCACATCTCATGTGGGGCCTTAGGAACCGATTTAGTAGGGACTCGATTCAGTGTAACCGCATTATTTCTAATGCATATCCTCAAAAGGAAATAGGAAATAGGAAAGTCTAATTGACACATCATCGAACGAACCATGTCCTACAAGGTTCAATTCCTCCTTTCAGACACACCATACAATGTGGTGTTTCGGGTGGAGTCAACTCTGAAACGATTTCATAGTTTTGAGATGATTGTCAAACTCTTGGCTCAAATATTCACCACCTCGATCTAATCGAAGTACTTAATAGTTTTGCCAAGTTTGTTTTGCACTTCATCTTGAAATGTTCGAAACATCTCAAACGATTCACCTTTGGACTTCATCAGATAGACATAATCATATCTAGATAAGTCTTTAGTGAAATATGATGAAATACCGAAGTCTTCCCCTAGCAATGCTACTTAACAGTCCACATACATCTCATGTATAATGACCAATAAGTCACTAGCCCTCCCACTACTCTTAGTGTAGGGTGGTCTGGTCAATAATCCCAATAAATAAGATCCACATTCCTCAAATGATTTATGGTCATATGAGTCTAAAAGTCCATGTTAATGGAGTTTAGATATATGTTTCTTATTTATTTGACCAAGTCGGCAATGCCATATGAACGCGTTGTTCATATTGTTTGGTTCAGAATTCCCATTTATATTTTAGATATCTTCAATATTATTTTGTATCTCATCTTCAAGGATATGAAGACCATTCAATGACATATGCAATACAATAAGGCATATCATTAAATGAATATAAAACTTCTTATTGAAAATAAGAAAATTATATCCTTCATCATCCATTTAAGAAACGGAAATAATACTCCTACTCAAATTCGGAACGTAGTCATACTTATTCAAAACAAGTACTACTTCACAAGGCAAAGTGACTTCATAAGTCCCTTATGGCTAATGTTGCAACTCTTGCTCCATTCCCATGCATAGATTTAATTTACCTTATTTGAGTGGCTTTCTATTCTTTGTTCCTTGCACATTTAAACAAATGTGGGATCCAATCCGGTATCATATACCCAAGAACAAGAAGTCGAAGGGAAAATATCTATCATATAGTTATTTGAAGTAGTAGCAATCATATTGCCCTTCTTCACCTTTTAGGCCTTCCTAATAAGCCTTGCAACTTTGCTTCCAATGACAATCTTATTGCAATGATAGAAAAATGCATCCTTTTGAGACACTTTGGGTTTAGCCTCTTCGGCTTTGACAACATTTGTCCTAGGTTTAGCAACTTTTGATTTACCTTCTTTTCCTTCCTTTATGAACCCTTTTATTGTGTCAACCATTAACACAATTTGCGGATTGCTCCTTCTTTCATCATATGAATTGAGAGCCTTCACCACAACATATATCTTTTGCCTAGTTCGCATTTGGAACATTTCCTTTATGCGGTGTGCTAGAACAAAAGAATAGTTATCATGTGCTCAAGGTTCTTCATAAGAGCCTTTAAACATGGTGGCAAATACAAGGCAAGCAATATTGTCAGAATCATCACTATGTTTCTAATGTTGCTTCCTTATTTGCCCTTTGCAACATTTGCAATGGGTTCAGTAGGAACGGATTCGTCAAGAACGTACACTTTTACCTAAGAACCATTCTTTAGGCTTCTGATCCAATCAGAATTAATTGTATCGTTCCTTTTGAACTTTGTCCTTCATAAGGACGAATCGCAATTATCATTATGTAATGCTACTTCTACAACAAAATATACAAATTATATGAACACATATCAATATCAACACATTTATCATTTAAGAGCAAATAATGTATTTTACAAATACTCCCACTAAATCATACACCTTCCAATGCTAATAAGCATAATATGCATTTAATGGGCTAAGATCCAACTTTAATTTAATCTCAAGTATGCTATGGCGCACCGCTCAAGATTAAACTAATTAGGTAGAAAACATCAATCATATCGTATATGACTCTTAGGACTAAGATCCAACTTTAATTTAATCTCAAGTACGCTATGGCGCACCGCTCAAGATCAAACTAATTAGGTAGAAAACATCAATCATATCATATATGACTCTTAGGATCTTTTATGAGATTTATTTAAGACATCATATGTCTAAGCATATTTTAATCTCATCTTATGCCTTGAGTCCAAAACCATTTTGATAACCCAATTAAGTTCATCCACTTTAAATGTATAGGAACCACAATTTCCTCATCTTGCTCGCAAACGGAATAGAATCAAAGCACCTTGCTATGGCAAGCCCACCCAAAACTATCCGAGTGGTCTCAAGTGTTTTAATCATGGATTGGCATAAAGAACTTAAAAGTTAAATGAAGGTTCTTTAAGGTAGATTATAAGCATATCAGCAAAGATAGTCACAATCATGCACCAGGTAAGTTCCCAGGAAGATAGGTGAGCCACAAGGACTACTTAAGTACCAACTCTTCCTTAGAGAGAACTCTCCTAGTCATGCTTAATTAGAAATCAGCTCTGATTTGGCAACATAATCACTACCTTTTATAAACAATCAGTTTCCTTTTAAATTTCGCGTAATTATGACTTGTTTCCATAAACAATCATAAAATCCAAAATTTACAATGTTTAAATCTAAACATATTAGGAAACTATGAATCAATGTTTCAACTAAACATCTAATAAAATACTTAACACTTAAGAACAATTAATTCATGCATCGCAACAATTAATAAAAACATATTTGAATTAATTAAGCATGCATCATAAACAATGAATTAATCTAGCATAGCCCTATAAATTTTATTTCCAGAAATTTATAGCATCCAGATTAAGACATAAAACATCTCAGATTGCAAACACAATCACAGATTAGCAGAAAAATTAAACAAACTGATTCTGCCCAGATTTGGCTTATTATGTCGCGTGACATAACTAGCCAGTGGCTAAGTATGTCGCGTGACATAACTAGCCAGATTACCAGATTTCCACATGTGGCCTACTATGTCGCACGACATAGGTAGCCAGTTCGCAGGATTTCCAGATTTCAATCAATTCAGATTACATGGCAATTAAATCATATAAAACACCCCTTTTACAGATTTAATTCATCATAATTCGAAAACGATTTCCACATTGTTTCACATAAACAATCAAAATTCTATCGCATACAAAAACATGCAATAAGCATATAAACAATTTATATCTTAATTCTAGCATGTTAATTCAAACTTAATCATACGAACGGGGCTCTGATACCACTGTTGGGTTTTATGGGTCCATGCGCAGCGGAATTAAGCATAAAATTAACACAAAACCCAAGCCCTAAGATCCGTTCTATACGATTAAATTGAATTGCTATGAGATAGAATTTACCAACCTAAATTGCTTTCCGGTCTTGAGCTATCGAACGGATAATTATGTGATTCGTAATCACAAACTTTTGATCTTCAAATCTTCGAATCTTCAACTCCTTTGGATCTTCAGATTTGAACTCTAGGTCTTTGATTTGTTTGAACAAAATTAAGACCCTCTTTTGGTAATCCACACAAATATGAATGTCGAGAACGATTCTCGGGTTGGGAATTGCTAGATTCCTAAAACTTATGGAAGAATATTGAGAGGACTTTTGATTGTGAATTTCTATTGAAAAATTCGGCTAGACCATTAGGGTTGACAGACCTCTCATATTTATACTACATTAGCATTAATATGTTTCCTAATCGAATTAGGAGACCAGGCTGTCAATCCGCGTCTGGTGGCTAGTTATGTCGCGTGACATATTTAGCCAGTGGCTAGTTATGTCGCGTGACATACTTAGCCAGTTTACAGAAACTTTCAATCATTCTTCCTTTTGTTCAACCAATTCATTCTATTTGTGTGTGATCCAATAGGATTGTATTATGTTGGCAATGAGTCCGATCATATCGACCCTCATAAGACATAAGCGGACTCTAGCAAGCCATTATGTCTACCCAAATAACACAACGTAAGAGTTCACGTTTCCAATGGTACACTTCCATTTCTCCCTTTGTCTCACGATGTTATATTGAACACAAGTCATGGTCCACGTCAACTTGTATTTGTTCAATGCTTTCTCGATCTTGAGTATAATGATAATCCAATCGCATTGGGGTGTGGCCACACGCTTTCATCATTATCATTCATCGAGGGGCCCAAGCAAAACATCTCTCTTCCGAGGGACAAATTCCATCTTGACTTATCATCCTTCCCATCATGAATCCGATTATGCCAAAGATAGCCTTTATAGATATCGTGTTAAGATACCGTTTGACTAAAATCAAACATAACTTTCATCATATGTAAGGTCATGATAATCTCAGGTCTAGGGACTAAATGAAGTGACCATATGAGATTTAATTATGACATTTGACCATGACATAAATCTCATACGGATCAAGTCCAGTCACTTGTTCTCTAACAAGTACCCATAATTTCAATGTGTATCTCTATGCATATAATCATCATATTATTATCCATTGACAATTATACTAATTATTCTCTTAATAATTAGGGACGGAGATTATTACAATAAATATGCAAACTATATAATAATCAAATAATAAACATAAACAATAAAGATGATACATAACGGTTTTCAGTTAAACATAACTAAAGCCTAGGGCATTACACCAACATGCTACTAGGGCAGTGAGGGATCAATATCTGAAGCATAAGGGTGATGCTACAGATGTTGGTTGCCTCATGCTCTCCGCCATGTGCAAGAGCCTTCAGAAGGATCTTGAGCACTTGGGGACAGTTGATCTAAACAATCGACTGATGGAAATGTTCCAAGTTCAAGCAAGGCAAGAAAGGTATAACACAGTTAAGGCCCTAACCTCATGCAAGATGAGTAAAGGACAAGCTGTTGGTCCCCATGCTCTAAAGATGAAGGGCCACATCGAGCATCTTGAAAGGCTCGGTTTTCCAATTAGCCAAGAGTTGGCTACTGTCATGATATTGAATTTATTGCCCGAAGGTTTTAGTAATTTCATAATGAACTATAACATGGGGGGGGATGAATAAGAACCTTTCCGAGTTAGTTCAAATGTTAAACACTGCGGAAACCAATATTGTCAAGAAGAAAACCGATCAAGTGTTGATGGTTAACAAGGGGAAGGGTTTCAAGGGTAAGGAAAAGGCAAAAGTTGCTAATCCTAAGGCAAATGTTGACAAACCCAAAGAGGGTGCCAAACCCAAAGAGGCTAAGCCCAAGTCCCAAGAGGATGCAATCTGATTCCATTACAATGAGATTGGACATTGGAGGAGAAACTGCTTAAAATACAAGGAAGCACTGAAGAAGAGCAAAGGTGTTGCTTCGACTTCAGGTATCTTTGTTATAGATATATTCCTATCTACTTCTAGTTCTTGGGTATTGGATACCAGATGTGGATCTCACATTTGTTTAAATGTGCAGGGTCTAAAGAACAGAAGGATGCTTGAAGATGGTGAAGTGGACCTACGTGTGGGGAATGGAGCAAGAGTTGCTGCATTAGTCGTAGGAACTTATGAAGTTACTTTACCTAGTGGACTAATACTTTTTTTGAACAATTGTTATTACGTTCTAGCTTTAAGTAGGAATATTATATCGATTTCATGTTTGGATAATGAAGGTTTTAATTTTCTTATATGTGATAAGAAGTTTTCTATTTACAAGAGTGATATGCATTATTGTACTGCTATTTCATTCAATGGCCTTTATATCCTTGATGTTGAAAATCGTGATAATGATGTCTATAACATTAACAAGAAATCTAAACCCAATGATGTAAACCACACTTACTTATGGCATTGTCGTCTTGGCCATATAAATGAGAAACACATTTCTAAACTCCACAAAGATGGATTTTTAGACTCACATGATTATGAATCATATGAGACATGCGAATCTTGTTTACTTGGCAAGATGACCAAGGACCCATTTACCAAAACTGGTGAAAGGGCGGGCGACTTATTAGGCCTCATACATACCGATGTGTGTGGACCTATGAGTAGCAATGCTAGGGGAGGATTTCAGTACTTCATAACATTCACTGATGATTATAGTAGATTTGGATATGTTTATCTAATGAAACATAAAAGTGAATCGTTTGAGATATTTCGAATAATTCAAAATGAGGTGCAAAATCAACTTGGCAAAACTATTAAAGTACTTCGATCTGATCGAGGTGGAAAATATTTTAGCCAAGAATTTGACAGTCATCTTAAGAGTTGTGGAATCGTTTCAGAACTCTCTCCACCCGAAACACTACATTGGAATGGTGTGTCTGAAAGGAGGAATAGAACTTTGTTGGACATGGTTCATTCTATGATGAGTCAAGTTGAGCTTCCTTTATCCTTTTGGGGACATGCACTAGAAACTGCTGCTTTCACTATAAACAGAGTTCCTACCAAATCGGTTCAAAAGACCCCATATGATATGTGGCATGGAAGAAAACCTAGTTTGTCTTTCATGAAGATTTGGGGTTGCGATGCATATGTCAAGAAGTTAACTTCTGACAAGCTAGCACCTAAATCCGATAAATGTGTTTTCGTGGGTTATCCTAAGGAAACTAAAGGATACTATTTTTACAACCGAAACGAGAACAAAGTGTTTGTTGCTCGAAATGGTACCTTCTTAGAAAAGGAGTTTCTTCGTAAAGGAACCAGTGGGAGTAAAATAGATCTCGAAGAAATTCGAGAACCCGAAAACAACATTGAACCAATGGTAGAAACTGAACCAAGTTCACAAGTAGTTGTTGAACCAGTTCAAGATGCACAAATCCTTCGCCGAAGTGGTAGATCACGATCCGAACCCGAGAGATATGGATTTCTCGTTACAGAAAGTGATGAAGTGGATTTAATCGAAAATGATGAACCTACTTGCTATCAAGAAGCGATGTCCGCTCCTGATTCGGAAAAATCGCAAGAGGCCATGAAGTCCGAATTACAATCCATAGCTGATAATCAAGTTTGGAACTTGATTGATCCACCCGAAGGTGTAAAAACCATAGGGTGCAAATGGGTCTTCAAGAAAAAGACCGACATAGATGGGAAGGTGCATACCTATAAGGCTAGGCTTGTAGCTAAGGGATATAGGCAGATTCATGGTATCGACTATGATGACACCTTTTCGCTTGTAGCTATGCTTAAGTCTATTAGAATTTCAATTGCCATAGCCGCATATTATGACTATGAGATATGGAAAATTGATGTCAAGACAGCTTTCCTAAATGGGAAGTTACTTGAGGATGTATACATGATACAACCTGAAGGTTTTGTCAGTCCAGAAAATTCTAACAAGGTGTGTAAGTTGCAGAGATCCATTTATGGATTGAAGCAAGCTTCTAGGAGTTGGAATCTACGTTTTGATGAAACAATCAAAGAGTTTGGCTTTATCAAGAACGAAGATGAAACTTGTATATACAACAAAATTAGTGGGAGCGTAACACTATTTTTAGTGTTGTATGTCGATGATATATTACTTATTGGAAATGACATTCCTGCAGTACAGACTGTCAAGTCTTGGTTGGGAAAGTGCTTTTCAATGAAAGATATGGGCTAAGCTGCACATATCCTTGGTATCAAGATCTATAGAGATAGATCTAAAAGGATGATTGGTTTAAGTCAAAGTACTTACATTGACAAGGTTCTTAGAAGATTCCAAATGAAAAATTCTAAAAGAGGAAACTTGCGAATGTTGCATGGTGTATCTCTTAGCAAGACTCAAAGTCCTAAGACTAATGATGAACGAAAGAGAATGAATGGTATTCCTTATGCTTCGGCAATTGGGTCTATCATGTATGCTATGTTATGTACTAGACCCAATGTCTCGTGTGCTCTAAGCATGACGAGTAGGTACCAATCAGATCCCGGCGAACCACATTGGATAGCAGTCAAGAATATCCTCAAGTACTTACGAAGAACTAAGGATGTATTCTTGGTCTTTGGAGGAATGGAAGAAGATCTTGTAGTAAAAGGCTACACAGATGCTAGCTTCCAAACCGATAAAGATGATTTCAGATCAAAGACAGGATTTTTGTTTACGCTAAATGGAGGCACTGTCAGTTGGAAAAGTTCCAAGCAAAGTACCGACGCTAATTCTACAACCGAAGCTAAGTACATAGCGACATCTGATGCAGCTAAGGAAGCTGTTTGGATCAAAAAGTTCATTAGTGATTTGGAAGTCGTTCCAAGCATCAAAGATCCTATTGAACTTTACTATGACAATAATGGTGCCATTGCACAAGAAAAGGAACCAAGGTCACATCAGAGATCCAAACACATACTTCGACATTTCTACATTATTCGAGAGATATGCGAAAGGGAAGACGTAAAGATATGCAGAGTAGACACTGATGACAACGTGGCGAACCCATTAACTAAGGCTCTCCCGCAAGTTAAGCATGATGGTCATGTTAGGTCCATGGGTATTCGATACATGGGAGATTGGTCCTAGTGCAAGTGGGAGACTGTTAGTGTTATGCCCTAGGCCTATGGTTGATAGACTTATGTGTTGACATTATTTATTATTATATGAAAAGTTTATTATTTAATTATTATATTTTTTACATATTTATTTGTAATAATCTCCATCCCTAATTATTAAGTGAATAATTAGTATAAATGTTAATGGATAATCATATGATGATTATATGTATATAGATGCACATTATATTTATGGGTACTTTTTAAAGAACAAGTGACTGGACTTGACCCGTTTGAGATTTATGTCATGGTCAAATGTCATAATTAAATCTCATATGGTCACTTCATTTAGTCACTAGACCTGAGATTATCATGACCTTACATATGATGAAAGTTATGTTTGATTTTAGTCAAACGATATCTTAACACGATATCTATAAAGGCTATCTTTGGCATGATCGGATTCATGATGGGAAGGATGATAAGTCAAGATGGAATTTGTCCCTCGAAAGAGAGATGTTTTACTTGGGCCCCTCGATGAGTGATAATGATGAAAGTGTATGGCAATACCCCAATGCAATTGGATTATCATTATACTCAAGATCGAGAAAGCATTGAACAAATACAAGTTGACGTGGACCATGACTTGTGTTCAATATGACATCGTGAGACAAAGGGAGAAATGGAAGTGTACCGTTGGAAACGTGAACTCTTACGTTATATTATTTGGGTAGACATAATGACTTGCTAGAGTCCGCTTATGTCTTATGAGGGTCGATATGATCAAGATCATTGCCAACATAATATAATCCTATTGGGTCACACACAACTAGAATGAATTGATTAAACCAGAGGAAGAAAATTGAGAAAGTCCTGATGTGGCATAAGACATCGCGCGACAGAACCTGTCCATGGGACTCATCTGGTCGTGCGACAGATCATGCCACTGAGGCGGTTTATAGGCAGTTTCCTAATTTGATTAGGAAACATATACCAATACTAATGTAGTATAAATATAAGGTCTGTGAAACCCTAATAAGCTAGCCGAATTTCTGAAAAGAAAATCACAACAAAAGGTTCTCAATATTCTTCAAAGGTTTATGATCTAGCAATCATCAAGTATTGTTCTTGGTTCATTCAAAGATGTGGATACTACTAGAGGGTATTCGCTCGTACGACGATCAAGGCCTAGAGTTCGAAGTTTGTGATTCAATATCACATCAATACATTGTTCGATAGCTCAAGAATAGAAAGCAATTAAGGTTGGTTAATTCTATCTCATAGGAATTCAATTTAATTGTATAGAACGGATCTTAGGGCTCTTGGGTTTTGTGTTATTAGATGCTTAATTCCGCTATGCATGACCCATAAAATTCAACAGCAGTCACTGAAAAGGATTGGCCCGTCAAACTACCATTCGCCCTTTGGGGATACCGAACCTCAGTCTGAACAACCACCGGCGAAACTCCGTACGCCCTCACATACGGAATGGAAGTCGTTCTACCTATAGAGCTGGAAATACCTTCACTTAGGGTTCTCCTTGAAAATCAAGTGAACGAAGTTGACTAGTTGGAAAACAGATACGAAGAGCTAGCCCTGCTAGACGAAAGGAGATTGAGAGCAGAGCAAACTCAAGCCTACCAAAGAAGAATGGCAAGAGCTTTCAATAAAAAGGTCAAAACGAGGAATATAAGAGTATGCGACCTAGTTCTCCGCAAACACCGCCCTGGACCTTTTAACCCTCTCGGCAAGTGGGGACCAAGATGGATAGGACCCTACATCGTAAAATATATATTCTTTGGGGGAGCCTTTCAGCTGGTAGATTTAGATGGAGATCAACTACCAAAGCCGGTCAACATGGAAAAACTCAAGAAATACTTCGCGTGACTTGGCCTCTTAAAAAAAATTGCTCGCTAGGTTGAAAATCCCAAAAGGGACGGCCTAGGCAAAAATTAGAGCTCGTAAAGGAAAAGAAGCCCGCTAGATTGAAAACCTGAAAAAGGCGGTCTAGGCAGAAACCAAGGTGTGCACAAAAGAAGGCCTTGTCTCACGCGAGACTAGCCCTCTGTCAGAAGACGAATTTTTGTCCAATTTTCTCTCAAAAATGAACTACGTCGACCTGAGCCTCTTATTTAATTGATGTAAAAGAGGAACGTAGGCAGCCTTCAGGTTCGGTTTAATCAAATAATAAAATCAAATCTTGTCCTTGTATTAATCGAATGCATTTGTTGATAACAAAAGGAAAATTCTAACGACAATGACAAATTTGCTAAGCTCAGAATCTTGAAAAAAATACTAATAATTAAACTATTTGATCTATCAAAGAAATCTCTTGGTACTCTCTAGGATCTAGCCTTTCATTGACTTTGTAGGCCGGCGAACATGATCACTACCGTCATCTCAATCTCTTTTGCAATTCGGGCCCTTGAAGGAAGAACATCCATCAAGGCGAGTGAAAACAGATTTTGAAAGCCTCTTAAAGACATTGGGCCTACCCAAGGCTTGCATCTTTCTGGGAAGACCGTTGCCTCTTCTTTCATACCAATCCCCATCAAGGAAATCTTGGGTTGGATCAGTTCTTACATTAGCAGGATCCGATTGAGCCTCGCTCCTTCTCAAAACACTGCTTTCCACAAAAGAATTTCCTAACAATGGACGCCGTATCTCATCAATCTTTTTCGCACTTGGGTGACCATTATGGAAGAACCAATCCAAGTACTTATCCGATAAGAAGACACTTGCATTAAAGCTTCGAAGGTTCGTCCAACGATCTCGACTGGTCCCTTCACCCCAAGGTTGAGCTAGCACCCTTGCAAACTCTAGACCAATATAGGACACTTCACGAGAGGCTCCTTTAGAAATAAAAGTATCCTGGTGTTGACCGAATTGACGGAGCACTCGCTTGGGAAAATAGAAAGAGGAATCTCGCAAACCTGGATGCACAATCCTGTCAAAACCCCTGGCATTGGCAACATACTTGTTCAATCTCCAAAATGGTGGACACCAAATAATATCTGTGGTAGTGGCCTTTGCAACCAATTGAGCCCACTCATCCTCCGAAAGATCCTTGATCGAAAGCTTCCTCATATGATACATGAAAGGGGAATACTCCAACGAAGGGGATACCAACTTGAGATGTTCTCTAAGCCAAATAGTCAACAAAAGAGGACTCCCTTGAGTCATGGAACCGGTCCTATACAGCTCATCAAGACCATGAAGGGTCTCATCCAATACTAAAGGAAGGATGTTCCTAGAACGTCCCCTAGCTCGCAAGACAATTTTCACCAATTGGGATTCAACCAAGCCACCCCTACATGTGAGTAATACATCTCCAAAAAGAGAAAGGGCCAAGAAGTTCCATTTATAAACATGGAAAGCCTCATCATTCGAATCTCCACCAAAGCGTTCGGGAAAAGAAGAACAATTCACCCACCAGCGGTGAACCAACTAATAACAAACATTAAGGGGAATTCCTAATAATTCGTTCAAAGCTTCTGAATGATTTCTATCATACTTAGGAATCACAATCTCACCGGTCAAAGGCATATCCAAGATAATAGCAAATTCCTCTATGGTGGGTACCATATCATTAAGGGAAAAATTAAAGAGATGAAGAGAAGGATCCCAAAACCTAGCAGCTCCCTGCAGAAGATTCCAATCCGGTTGGAGGTTCTTCAAAGTAAAGAGGATTCTGAATCCAAATTCTTCAATAAACCTATTGCGAGCCCGATTGTGAAACGATCTCACAAAACTCCTTGAGGCTTGCTTGAAAGCTTGGATTGCATCGAGAGGCAAAGAAAATTCATCGACAATCATGAACGTTGGAACGATTTCCTGGGAAGCCATGGATCAAAGATTTGAAGAAGGAAGCAAGAATTTGGTCCTAATAGAATAAATCAAGATTTTTGGAAGCTTGAATGTTGTATTGGGGCGGAATACATGTGTTTATAAAGGAAAACTTGACAGAATCCTGTTCAAAAAGAAAAAAACTCTGGCTCGGAAAGCGTGTATCGCGCGAGATAAACCTTCTGTAATTTTTGCAGAATTTCTGCACAAATAATCAATCTAGCCCCGACTTGCCGAAGCAAGTCTCAAAACCTGCAATATGTTCCTCATACACAGTATATATACCCAAAGCCTGACCAGAATTGGCCATTCCATTCCTAGTGGATATCACCACGGAAGTCGAGAAAGCTAAAACTAATTAGAACTAAAATAGTAAATAAGAAAATACTTGTTGTGCAATCTATATGCTAACAAGTACCGAAAGAAAGAAAAAGATGTTTGGGCCAAACCGCCAATATTTACAAGTTCCAGAAGAATTTCGAAGATATGAGGGAGAAAGGGGGACTATGCTATCATATCTCCCGAGCTACCAGCACCGCCATCATCACTAGCACCGGGGCTACCATCCCTCCTTGATCTCTTGTGTGGGGACCCCAACCCAGAACCTAGCTCGTGCCCCGAGAGGGAGGGTCCCCTTACTAATATAATCCACCTCTATTTTAAAACTATGACTTAACTTGAAAATAAAACCAACTTTCACATTTCAATTATAAAACTAACTCAAAACATCTCCACTTGGAGGAAGGTTATAAACAAACTTGGAAAAGTTAACCTATTTTAGTTAAAAAATACTACAAATGTAAAGTTATACAAAAGTTGTCCTATATACAACTCCACAAAGGAGTAACATCAAAATACTAATCCCAACCACAACCATAAACATACCCTGACAACACAAAAAGAACCACGTCCAAACTCCTTTCCCTCCTCACTGGGCTGTTCTGCCTGTCTCAGTGCGATCTAAAACAGTAAAGGGAGAAGGGGTGAGAATAAATCTCAATAAGCTATTACGAATGCAACAAGATGCCAAGTAGAATGCAACATATAACAAGGTTGCTCACAACTAGAGCTCTCAATTCGAGAATACGGGACGGGATGAAATTATGTTCTCCCACGACGGGAACGGGACGAGACAAAATGGGACAGGACTAAAATAATCTGCCCCATCCCGTCCCATTTGCGGGACGCGGGATCCCGCGGGACAATGCGGGACCCGTTGACTATGAGGGATAAGTGTTGACTAGGCGACAATGACACATCCAAATGTAAACATTTTTATTAAATTGAATGTTATTTCTTCATGACCTTCTGAGAAACCAAATTTTACATGGACTTTCTGATATGATGCTATGTGAGTTACTCCCCGTTCCATGATTTTTGAAGTTACTGGGGAACAACAACAGCTTTTTTTATTGTTGTTTGGGAAAACCTTTATTTTGTTTCCTCCTAGTGTTGGTATTTTCAGATCCTTCAGTTCCAGCAGCTTTTAGACCTACTGATGCAGCAGTTGCAGATAAAAGAAAAAAGAAAAATAGGAAGCCCATAACATGTTCATAGTAGTAGATGCCATCATTTATGGCCGAAGCAAGCTCATTAGAAAATGATTCCGATTCTTTTATAACATTTATGGAACCTTCACCCCTCCGGTTATTCTGCAAAGCAAATGAACAACCACTATCATCAAATGACTAAAGAACAAGAAAGCATTACCACGAACATAAGGAGATATAATTCGACATCACCTACTAGATCCAAAGAACATTTTGTGACTTTTAACGTTATCATTCTAACAAGCATGTCATTGCCTATCACTGATAACATGTCATTGGTACTTGTTCCTATTAAACGTCTTGGGATGGGACGGGATGGGCAGGACCACACTATGTTGTCCCGCAACGGAAATGGGACGAGACGGGACGGGACAGGACGAAATGGGACGGGACTAAAATATTCCGTCCCATCCCGTCCCATATGTATGGTAGGACGGGACGTCCCGACGGGACCATCCCAACTTGACGGCTCTACTCACAACACATCGGTAAAGCGGTAAACACATTACGTTACCTCAGTTTACCTTTCCCGTCTGTACAATAAGTCGTACAACGTTGGAGTAAACTCCCTTCATTTGTGAACTGCTTAGGCATATTTATATCTTATAAGACTCATAATTCAGAGAACCATATAAGATACTAGCTATATAAAAGGCTTTTGGCTCAATACAGAAGCTATAACCCCAATCTGTGGCTACAGAAGGGGGCAGTAAAGGTACAATGTAATCCGATCACCTTATAGATCAATTTCCATAATTGATCATATTCCATTATACCCCTAAACATCAGCTGATTGAAACACATTCAAGCACATAATAGATACTTGAAAAGAAATCCACCATAGGGATAACAAAATAACAACATGGTGTTCATACTCATGTTCAAACTAATTACAATAGTGCAACATATATATCATACACTATTTGAATCACAAACCTTGAATAGATAACCAAGTAAGGGCATAATGTATCACAAACAATTCCTACATGTTCACTATACAACAATGAGTAACCTTTATAAAGGTTCAAGATCAAATTACCAAGTTTTGAATAACTTTGGTTAAGTTCCAATCAAGCCTTTCAACCATATTCCGAACAATATTTAAACCTCTTCCTCTTATCCAATTTGACAAGTTAAGACACCATTGGATAGCTAAAGTGTTGTACTTAAATTATAGTCAAATAGGGTTTAATTATATACTAGGTAGATTAGGTTTTTAATGCTTGAAAAATGGTTCAGAGGTAACAGTGCAGGCACAACTCGTGCCACCTTAATACACAGTCTGATATAGTCGTCCCACTGGGCATGAGTCTTCCATCTTGAGGGGACGACTCGTGCTACAGGGCACGACTCGTGCCCTTCCCCAGAAAATCAGAACAGAGCTGAAAAATTCAACAACCTTGAAAGAAAATAACCATTATGGCTCATGCCATTTTATCTCTACATCAGCAACCAACCCAACTTCAGTACCACTCATTCCTACCATTTCAATTCATCCCAATTCATTCCAACTCCAAGCAATATATACCAAATCCATTTCCAATAACATAAAAGGTTCTACAATGGCCATGCATCTAAACATTTACACCATTCCAACTTTGAGCAACCATTTACTCCTATCAACTTTCATTAACAACAACACCATAACCTAGGTCATTCCACTAAAATTCCAACTTTAAGAAAATGCTCCAAAATACCAAACAACATTTATAAAACAACAATATCAAGCTTAAACATTCAATGAACATGCTTTAGAAAGAAATCATAATAACTTACCAAAATAATTCGAAAATAAGAAAATCTTTTTTCGGATAGATACGACCCCCCCCGGCTTCACGAACAATAATACACGAACGGATCAAAGAATGGAATAACGGTTGATTTATAGGAATTTAATGAAGGATTTCTAGGGTTTAAGATTTTAGAACATTGAGGAAGAAGGAGAGAATACTTGGCTGATCACACTTAGCTTTCTATGGAAAAAAATAAGAGATAAACATTACCACATTTCAATTTAGCTCCTCCAAGGATAAGAGTTGCCACAACTAACAACCCCAAGCGTAAATCTTTACACATAAGCACCTCCAAACTTATCAACTTCTTATTTAAATTTCCACAAGTATCAATTCACTACACTATTTCCTTAGACAATACAACTAACCATCTTAACTTTCAACCTTGACACCTAAGCACCTCAATAACTTGTACAAATTTTTATTTAATATTTCAAATATTATAAATTCACTACAAAATTTCATATTTGTTTCATTTAGACATTAAATAATTAAGATTAATTTATTAACATCCTAAAATTCCCATAAGTTGCCAAATATCAAAATGAGCACATAAAACCAACAAGTAGCATAAAATGCATAGAAGGAGATGCTACACACCCCAACCCCATGTGCTCGACATGTGATAAAGTGGTGCCTAGGATTAGGGTCGTGACACTCACTCCCCCTTAAAGAAAATTCACCCCGAATTTTAAATTGACTTATTTGCACGCTCAAACAACCAAGGATATTTTCACGCATTTCCGACTCTAGCTCCCAAGTAGCTTCCTCAATAGTATGATTCTTCCAAAGGAATTTCACTACCAGAATATACTTGGTTCGCAATTTCTGAACTTGAAACTCCAAGACTCTCAACGGCTCTTCCACATAAGTCATATCCGCTTGAATATCTTCGGGAGGAGAACTCAATACATGGGAGGGATCATAGCAATACTTTTACAACATTGAAACATGAAACACATTATGAAGAAGAAAGAGATGGAGACAAAGCCAAACGATAAGCCAATTCACCAATCTTTTCTAAGATTTCAAATGGACCAATAAATCTCGGAGCCAACTTGCCCTTATTACCAAACCTCTTAATCCCAGTCCTCAGAGAGATCTTCAAAAACATGAAGTCACCAACTTGAAATGATAAGTCTCTTCTTCTATTGTCGGCGTAGCTTTTCTGTCTACTTTGAGCTGTCTTCAATCTATCTCGGATCACTTTGATCTTCTCCGTTGAATATCTAACCAAATCCGGACCCCAAAGCCTCGCTTCACCAACCTCATCCCAATACATTGGAGATCTACACTTCCTCCCATACAACACCTCATACAGAGCCATCTCGATGCTAGACTAATAGATGTTGTTATAAGCAAACTCAACTAACAACAAATGATCTTCCCAAGATGAGTGGAAATCCATCACACATGCCCGTAACATGTCCTCATGAATCTGAATGGTTCTCTCGGTCTGCCCATCTGTCTGAGTATGAAACATCGTGATAAAACTCAACTTGGAACCCAACGCTTCGTGCAAAGCCTTCCAAAATCTCGAGGTGAATCTCGGATCCCTATCGGATACAATGCTAACCGGTACTCCATGAAGTCTAACAATCTCTCGCATATAAAGTTGAGCTAACCTCTCCATCGAAAATTGTATTGACACCGGTAGAAAATGAGCCGACTTTGTCAATCTGTCAACTATCACCCAAATGGCATCGATCTTCTTTGAGGTTGGAGGTAGTCCTATCACAAAATCCATCGAGATTCCTTCCCGTTTCCACTCCGGAATATCTAACGGTTGAAGTAGCCCCGCCCGTCTCTGATGCTCGGCCTTGATTTGTTGACAAGTCAAACATTTCGATACAAACTCCGCAATCTCTCTCTTCATTCCATTCCACCAATAGCCTCTCTTCAAATCTTGATCCATCTTCATACTTCCCGGATGAATAGCAAATCTTGATTTGTGGCCATCCTCTAAAACTCTCCTTTTGATCTCCGGTGCAGAAGGTACGCAAACTCTGCCTTGAAAGGTTAAAATTCCATCTCTATTCAATGAAAACTCCCCGGTCTTTCCATCTTACACTTGCCCCAAATTTTTCTTCAATTCTATATCACTTTTTTGAGCTTCCATAAGATCTCCATATAAGGTAGGGATTGCTCGGACATTCGCAAATATCAACTCACTTCTCGACTCTCGGGACCTCAAGGTTGATAAATAAGCCTTTCTCCGTAACCACATTCGCCTTTCCCAGATGATACGAAATAACACAGTCATAATCCTTCAATAGCTCTAACCATCTCCTTTGCCGGTTGTTCAACTCTTTCTGGGTAAACAAATCTTTCAAGCTTTTATGATCGGTGAAAATCTCGAATTTTGCCCCATATAGATAATGCTTCCACTTATGCAACACAAATACAATCACAGCCAACTCCATGTCGTGGGTAGGATAATTCTGCTCCACCGGTGATAACTTTCTCGAGGCATACACAATCACTTTTCCATTTTGCATAAGAACACAACCCAACCCTTCTTTTGATGCGTCACTAAAAATCACAAAATTCTCGCAACCATCGGGAAGGGTATGAACTGGAGCTGAAGTCAATCTCTTCTTCAACTTGGAAAAGCTTGCTTCACACTTAGAATCCCACACAAATCGTATATCTTTCCGAGTCAACCTTGTCAATGGAGTTGCAATTCTAGAAAATCCCTTAATAAACCTTCGGTAAAAGCCCGCCAATCCAAGAAAGCTATGGACTTCAGTTACTATTGAAGGCTGCTTCCAATTGACCACAGACTCAATCTTAGAAGGATCCACAGAAATACCCAATCTTGACACCATGTGCCCCAAGAAAGAGATCTGCTCGAGCCAAAACTCACACTTGCTAAACTTTGCAAACAGCTGTTTCTCACGAAGCACAGATAAGACGATTCTCAAATGCTTCTCATGATCTTCTCGAGATTTGGAGTAGACAAGAATGTCATCAATAAAAATCACCACAAAACTATCAAGGTAGGGCTTGAAAATCCGGTTCATCATATCCATAAATACCGCTGGTGCATTAGTCAACCCGAAAGGCATAACCACAAATTCATAATGGCCATACCTCGTTATGAAGGTGATCTTGGAAACGTCATCTGGTCAGATCTTCAACAGATGGTATCCGCTACGCAAGTCAAGCTTGGAGTAGATCACGGAACCTTGATCGAACAAATCATCAATATGCGGAAGAGGGTACTTATTCTTAATAGTTGCTTGGTTCAACAATCTATAGTCGATACACAATCTTAACGTACCATCCTTCTTCCTTACAAACAAGACCGGTGCTCCCCAGGGTGAAACACTCAAACAAATGAAACCCCGATCTAACAATTCTTGCAACTGTGTCTTCAACTCTTTCAACTCAGTCAGAGCCATTCTATATGGTGCTTTGGATATTGGTGAGGTACCTGGCACTAAATCAATGCAAAACTCCACTTACCTATCCGGAGGCATAGCATATTCAATTGAAAATACATCAAAAAACTCATTCACTACCGGGACATGAGCTAATTCGGGGGATTTCTTACTCGAGTCTAACATATAAGCCAAGTATCCCTCACACCCTTTAGACAACATTTTCTAGCCTTTAAAGCAGAGATAACATGAATTCCAAATAAAGACTTATCCGCATCAAACACAAACCGAGGCACATCAGGCATAGAAAAGGAGACTCGCTTCTTACGACAGTCTACCAAAGCATGATAGCTACTCAACCAATCCATACCAAGAATGACATCAAAATCACGGATTGGTAACTCTACCAAATCCACTGGCAATACATGCCCACATATATTCACATCACAACCATGATAAACCAAAGAAGATTCAAGGTACTTTCCCATAGGAGTAGAGACCTCCAGCACATAAGGCATAATCTCCGGCAATTTATGCAATGTAAATGCAAAATGCGATGCCATAAAAGAATGGGAAGACCCGAGATCTATAAGAATGCGGGCCTTAACTCCTGAGATAGGGACTATACCTCTAATGACAGCATTGGGATCTATCTCTCCACGACCTAAGGCAAACACTCGCCCTTGCACTTTATCCTTCGGTTTCCCCTCATTGTCTCTCTTCACACCACCTCTTTGTCCACCTTGTCTGCTACCCAAATCTTGCCCCCGTTGTAGCCTAGGACAATTCCTCCTGAAGTGACCCACTGCTCCACACTCAAGGCACTTGCCTTGCTTGCTCCAACACCTATCCTTAGAATGCCCCACTTTCTTGCAAAAGCTACACACTGTCCCAAATTGACTTGAAGCAGGACGAGTTGTCGGAGCCGCCACATTTCCTTCTCTAACTGGAGCTGAAGACCTTGGTTGTCCTCTACTCTGCCCTGAGCCTTAACCTTGAAATCTCGGTTTACTTCCACTACCACCTTCAAATTTACCCTGGTGCTCTTCAATATCATTTTCAATCCGGTATGCACTATTCACTGCCGCTTGAAAGTTGGTGAAGTCGTGCGTCAACAACTGCTTCCTGAACTCCAATCTCAACCCTTTCACGAACCTGTAAACTCTTCTCTCCTCCTCCGATACCAAATGAGGACAATACCTAGCCAACTCTGTGAACTTTGCAGAATACTGGGCCACTGTCATCGTCCCTTACTCTAGCCTTAAGAATTCAACCTCCTTCTTGTCCCGTGTAACCATCGGAATAAAGTGTTCTCTGAACTTGTGGGTAAAGTTCTCCCATGTCAGAGGCGTTTGGTCCCGATCCCAACTATCCTTCACAATATGCCACCAATGTTCTGCTGGTCCTTTAAGTTTGAAAACGGCACACCTCACCTTCTCTTCATCCTGACTCTGTATAGCTACAACGGATCTGGATCCCCATTAAAACTAGGTGGAGCCATCTTCACAAATTTCTCCAATCCATGACCTTGATGAACCTCCTGATGATGTTGAGCTTGACCTTGAGTTTCCATGTTTTGCAAAAAGATTCTGAATATATTCATCATCTCCGCATTTTGATTTCCACCTCCCCCGGCATTACCCTCATTCTCCGGAGCCCTATGCTGATCATCTACATTCCCCGCCATTGAACAAACTCCTGCATCAAACACTCGTCGTCAGTTATCACACACTTCCCGTTAATATAGACATCTACCCTTAACTTCTAAACCGAGATCTGATACCAACTGTGGGGACCCTGACTCGGAACCTAGCTCGTGCCCCGAGAGGGAGGGTCCCCTTACAAATATAAACCACCTCTATTTTAAAACTTTGACTTAACTTGAAAATAAAAACAACTTTCACATTTCAATTATAAAACTAACTCAAAACATCTCCACTTGGAGGAAGGTTATAAACAAACATGGAAAAGATAACCTGTTTTAGTTACAAAATACTACAAATGTAAAGTTATACAAAAGTTGTTCTATATACAACTCCACAAAGGAGTAACATCAAAATAATAATCCCAACCACAACCATAAACATACCTTGACAACCCAAAAAGAACCACGTCCAAACTCCTTTCCGTCCTCACTGGGCTGGTCCGCCTGTCTCAGTGCGATCTAAACAGTAAAGGGAGAAGGGGTGAGAATAAATCTCAATAAGCTATTAAGAATGTAACAAGATGCCAAGTAGAATGCAACACATAACAAGGTTGCTCACAACTAGAGCTGTCAATTCGGGAATACGGGACGGAATGGGACGAAATTATGTTGTCCCACGACGGGAACGGGACGAGACGGGACGGGACAAAATGGGATGGGACTAAAATACTCCATCCCATCCCGTCCCATTTTCGGGATGCGGGATCCCGCGGGACAATGCAAGATCCGTTGACTATGAGGGATAAGCGTTGACTAGGCACCAAGGCCACGGCCAAATGTAAACATTTTTATTAAATTGAATGTTATTTCTTCATGACCTTCTAATAAACCAAATTTTACATGGACTTTCTGATATGATGATATGTGAGTTACTCCCAGTTCCATGATTTTTGAAGTTGCTGGGGAACAACAACAACTTTTTTTTATTGCTGTTTGGGAAAACCTTTATTTTGTTTCCTCCTATTGTTGGCATTTCCAGATCCTTCAGTTCCAGCAGCTTTTGGACCTACTGATGCAGCTGTTGCAGATATGCAGAAAAGGAAAAAGAAAAATAGGAAGCCCATAACCTGTTCATAGTAGTAGATGCCATCATTTATGGCTGAAGCAAGCTCATTAGAAAATGATTCTGATTCTTTTATAACATTTCTGGAACCTTCACCCCTCCGGTTATTCTGCAAAGCAAATGAAAAACCACTATCATCAAATGACTAAAGAACACGAAAGCATTACCACGAACATAAGGAGATATAATTCGACATCACCTACTAGATCCAAAGAACATTATGTGACTTTTACCATTATCATTCTAACAAGCATGTCATTGCCTATCACTGATAAATGGTCATTGGTACTTGTTCCTATTGAACATCGCGGGACAGGATGGGATGGGCGGGACCGCACTATGTTGTCCCGCGACGGAAACGGGACGAGACGGGATGGGACGAAATGGGACGGGACTAAAATATTCCGTCCCATCCCGTCCCATTTGTATGGCGGGACGGGACATCCTAACGGGACCATCCCAACTTGACGGCTCTATTCACAACACATCGGTAAAGCGGTAAACACATTACGTTACCTTAGTTTACCTTTCCTGTCTGAACAATAAGTCGTACAACGTGGGAGTAAACTCCCTTCATTTGTGAACTGCTTAGGCATATTCATATCTTATAAGACTCATATTTCAGAGAACCATATAAGATACTAGCTATTTGTAAGGCTTTTGGCTCAATACAGAAGATATAACCCCAATCTGTGGCCACAGAAAGGGACAATCAGAGGTATAATATAATCCGATCACCTTATAGAACAATTTCCATAATTGATCGTATTCCGTTATACCCCTAAACATCAGCTGATTGAAACACATTCAAGCGCATAATAGATACTTGAAAAGAAATCCACCATAGGGATAACAAAATAACAACATGGTATTCATACACATGTTCAAACCAATTACAATAGTGCAAAATATATTTCATACACTATTTGAATCACAAACCATAAATAGATAACCAAGTAAGGGCACAATGTATCACAAACAAGCCCTACATGTTCACTATACAACAATGAGTAACCTTTATAAAGGTTCAATATCAAATTACCAAGTTTTTAATAACTTTGGTTAAGTTCCAATCAAGACTTTCAACCATATTCCGAACAATATTTAAACCTCTTCCTCTTATCCAATTTGACAAGTTAAGACACCATTGGATAGCTAAAGTGTTGTACTTAAATTATAGTCAAATATGGTTTAATTATATACTAGGTAGGTTAGGTTTTTAATGCTTGAAAAATGGTTCAGAGGTAACAGGGCAGGGCACGACTCGTGCCCTATGGCACGACTCGTTCCACCTTAACACCCAGTCTGATACAGTCATCCCACTAGGCACGACTCTTCCATCTTGAGGGGATGACTCGTGCCACAGGGCACGACTTGTGCCCTTCCCCAAAAAATCAGAACAGAGCTGCAAACTTTAGCAACCTTGAAAGAAAATAACCATTTTGGCTCATGCCATTTTACCTCTACATCAGTAACCAACCCAACTTCAGTACCACTCATTCCTACCATTTCAATTCATCCAAATTCATTACAACTCTAAGAAATATATACCAAATCCATTTCCAATCACATAAAAGGTTCCACAAAGGCCATGCATCTAAACATTTACACCATTCCAACTTAGAACAACTATTTACTCCTATCATCTTTCATTAACAACAACACCATAACCTAGGTCATTCCACTAAAATTCCAACTTCAAGAAAATGCTCCAAAATACCAAACAACATTTATAAAACAACTATATCAAGCTTAAACATTCAATGAACATGCTTTTGAAAGAAATCATAATAACTTACCAAAATAATTCAAAAATAAGAAAAACTTTTTTTGGATAGATACGATCCCCCCCCCCCCCGACTTTAAGAACAATAATACGCGAACAGATCAAAGAACAGAATAACGGTTGATTTATAGGAATTTAATGAAGGATTTCTAGGGTTTAAGCTTTTAGAACATTGAGGAAGAAGGAGAGAATACTTTGCTGATCATACTAAGCTTTCCATGGAAAAAAAATAAGAGATAAACATTACCACATTTCACTTTAGCTCCTCCAAGGATTAGAGTTGCAACTAACAACCCCAAGATTAAATCTTTACACATAAGCACCTCCAAACTTATCAACTTCTTATTTAAATTTCCACAAGTATCAATTCACTACACCATTTCCTTAGACAATACAACTAACCATCTTAACTTGACACCTAAGCACCTCAATAACTTTTACAACTTTTTATTTAATATTTCAAATATTATAAATTCACTACAACATTTCATATTTGTTTCATTTAGACATTAAATAATTAAGATTAATTTATTAACATCCTAAAATTCCCATAAGTTGTCAAATATCAAAATGAGCATATAAAACCAACAAGTAGCATAAAATGCATAGAAGGAGACGCTACACACCCCAACCCCACGTGCTCGACATGTGCTAAAGTGATGCCTAGAATTAGGGTCGTGACATCTTGACTCCGCAAGTAGGGGTCACCGTAGAGGCAATCATCGACGCCCCCAAAGCCGCTTTATAGAATAGCTTCTCGGAGAGGTCCGACACCAAGGCCATCAATTCGACCATCCTGCTCGCCCCACGATTGTAATCCGCCACTGACATAGTGATCTGTTAAACGAAAGAAAATACTCAGGAAAAATTGGACATATACATATATATGGACAATACCAAAAATAGTATAAGCGGTAAAAATTAGTCTTACTAAAGAGACATTGGGAGGGAGACGATTACCAGTAGGGATCTGATCAGTGATCGGGATCGAGCCCATCATATGCATGCCTCCCATCATATAAGAATAGCTCGGAGGACCATAATCCGGCACAAAGAGCACCGGACCCACATACTGGGAAGAAGAGCCTGGGACTGACGAGCTAGAACCGGAAGCAGAAGCAGAAGCATACGCAAGTGGCTGCCTACCACCCACCACAAGGGGACCCATAAGATGAGGCAGGAATTCCTCATACAAAGCCCCTGGATCACACAGTCCTCTGCCTCATATCCATTCGCGTAGTTGGCATATGTCGCGGAAGGAACAGGAAAAGTAGGGTACATCTCCCTGGGCGGATCCTCTGGTACTCTTCTGACGAGTGAACTTCGGCCATGCTGAGGGAAGACTCTCCTACCCAAATACATGGCATTTCTCTCAAGCGATACCAAGATCCTCTGGTATCAGTGACGGCCCACGCACCATGAACCTCATCCTCCAACAAGGTCCACAGATACAAGCCCATCTGCTTAAAGCTAAAACTGTTCAGCAAGGCCCGTGCCTACTCGACAGTAAGAGTCCAACCTTCCCCCTCCTCCTCATCCATAATTCGGTTGGAGTGGCTCTATCTCTTGATATCCAGAAACTGAGCCCCATACTCATTCAACTCAGACTTATACAACGAAAAGATAGCATATCCCTATATCTGTACAAGAAAACAGAGCAGGATTTAGTACAAAATGCAGACTAAATGGGCAAATAAATGACAAGACAAAGTCAGAAAATTCACCTCCCAAGCATAAGAATACCCCTGCATGATATCCTTGATGTGCCTACATGCCTCATCCATGGCATGATAGCAAAAAGCAAGATCAGTTGAGCCCCAGTCGTACGCACTCACCAAGTCGAGATCCTCCAAAATCTCCAAGAGAGTGGTACGAGCAGTAGAGGAATGGTTGGCAAAGATAGTCTCTGACAAGATGTACTATAGAGCACCCCTCACAACCCGGTCCGTGACCGCATTGTCTCTATCAGCATAGGCCTCGATCTGGCCACGAAGAGGCGGGATCTCAATAGCATATCCCTTGATCTTGCTAGGGACAAAGCCTATAAGCTACCTCCACTCGGCTGAGTTCGCCGGCTTGTAACCCCCAATTGCCGAAAGAGGAGCGCCGGCGCACTCCAACCCGATAATGGCCAGAAAGTTGGTCGGGGTTCATGGTCGCTTCCCCGAAGTGCAAATGGACCATATGGGTAGTATCCCACCATCTCTCCCTAATAGCTTGGAGAACTTGAGGAGTCCGCCTCATCCTGCGGATGTTGTCCACAAAAGTGTGAAGCTCCGTCTGCTCCACCCTAGCTTGAACCCCGTCCAAGGCTTTGACTTTATCCTATAAAGTCTTGGAAAACTTAGCACTACCGCAGCAATTCTTGGTTGGCTTATATGACTGCAAAACAAAGGATGACAAGGAAGCACTGTCAGAAATCATCCATGGCAAAAATTTCAAGAAAATAGAAGAAATTTTTCATTGGGGAATTTCATCGAACACTTGGCATGCATACTTGAGAATCATGCTCAAAATTTCATTTGGCTACCCAAATCAATCCCTCGTACAATGCAAATCGTGTAGGGCACTAATATATATGCAAATACAACATCAACATCTAACAAAAACCGGAGAAGCTTAGCATGCATCAACATTGAGCCTAGTTCTTGAAAATGTTGGGTTTTGGGGTTACAAATGCAGTGGAAATTTAACAAAGAACATCAAAACCCTAGCCCTTAGATCTGTCTAGCATGAAGAGATTAGAAAAACCATGAAATAGAATTACATACCTCAAATGCGATGAAGTTTGTCAAAGTAGATCTCAAAATTCAAGCCTTGTAATTTTGATGTCGAATCGAATCTTCTTCTTCCTTGTTCAAAACCTTGGTGATGAAATCAACAATGGAGATCTTCAAGCTTTAGGAGATAAAGCAACCTCCCTCTAATGGTGATCCACACGTGAACGAACCAAGAACTCCTTCTTGTTGGATTGCTAGATGATCCTCTTAACTATTGAATCAATATTCAATAATCAAATCCAAAAACTATGGAATAATTTGGGAGCCTTTGATTCAAAATCAAAACCAAAATCTAGAGTTTCATAAACCTAGAATATGTTGGGTGTTATGGGTCCATGCACAGCGGAATTAAGCATAAAATAACATAAAACCCAAGAAGCCCTAGCATCCGTTCTATATAATTAACTTGAAAAACTATGTGATAGATGTAACCAACCTCGAACGCTTTTCGTTCTTGAGCTATCAAATGATTTGACTATGTGATTTCAAATCACAAACTTCGTTCTTCAACTTGCTTGAACTCTAGGCCTTGATCGATGAACGAGCGAAGACCCTCTTTCGGTATCCACACCTTTGAATGAATCCAAGAACGATTTCTTAAAGACTGCTAGATCTTTAAAACCTTGGAATAATATTGAGAATATGTTTGTGAATTTCTATTGAGAATTTCGGCTAGCTGTTTAGGGTTGACAGACGTTCATATTTATAGTACATTAGTATAGAATATGAATCCTAATCAAATTAGGAAAGGATTCTGTCAAACCGCCTCAGTGACTTGTTGTGTCACACGACCAGACACATCACATGGCCTGTTCTGTCGCACGGCCTAACAAGCCCAGTGAGGAGTTTTCTCAATCATTATTCCAATGGTTTAATCAATTCATTCTAGTTGTGTGTGACCCAATAGGATTACATTATGTTGGCAATGAGTTCGATCATATCGACCCTCATAAGACATAAGCGGACTCTAGCAAGCCATTATGTCTACCCAAATAATGTAACGTAAGAGTTCACGTTTCAAATGGTGCACTTCCATTTCTCCCTTTGTCTCGCGATGTTATATTGAACACAAGTCATGGTCCTCGTCAACTTGTCTTTGTTCAATGCTTTCTCGATCTTGAGTATAATGATAGTTCCAATCATATTGGGATACGGCCATACACTTTCATCATTATCACTCATCAAGGGGCCCAAGCAAAACATCTCTCTTCCGAGGGACAAATTCCATCTTGACTTATCATCCTTCCCATCATGAATCCGATCATGCCAAAGATAGCCTTTATAGATATCGTGTTAAGATACCGTTTGACTAAAATCAAACATAACTTTCATCATATGTAAGGTCATGACAATCTCAGGTCTAGGGACTAAATAAAGTGACCATATGAGATTTAATTATGACATTTGACCATGACATAAATCTCATACGGGTCAAGTCCAGTCACTTGTTCTCTAACAAGTACCCATAATTTCAATGTGCATCTCTATGCATATAATCATCGTATGATTATCCATTGACAATTATACTAATTATTCTCTTAATAATTAGGGACGGAGATTATTATAAATAAATATACAAAACATATAATAATCAAATGATAAACATCTCATATAATAGTAGATAATGTCAACACATAAGTCTATCAATCATAGGCCTAGGGCATAACACTAATAGTCTCCCACTTACACTAGGCCCAATCTACCATGTATCGAATACCCATGGACCTAACATGACCATCATGCTTAGCTTGCGGAAGAGCCTTAGTTAATGGGTCTGCCACGTTGTCATCAGTGTCTACTCTGCATATCTTTACGTCTTCCCTTTCACATATCTCACGGATAATGTGGAAACGTTGAAGTATGTGTTTGGATCTCTGGTGTGACCTTGGTTCCTTTGCTTGTGCAATGGCACCATTATTGTCACAGTAAAGTTCAATAGGATCTCTGATGCTTGGAACGACTTCCAAATCACTAATGAACTTCTTGATCCAAACTACTTCCTTAGCCGCATCGGATGCCGCTATGTACTCAGCTTCGGTTGTAGAATCAGCGACGATACATTGCTTGGAACTTTTCCAACTCACAGTGCCTCCATTAAGCGTAAACAAAAATCAAACTGCGATCTGAAATCATCTTTGTCGGTTTGGAAGCTAGCATCTGTGTAGCCTTTTACTACAAGATCTTCTTCCATTCCTCCAAAGACCAAGAATACATCCTTGGTTCTTCATAAGTACTTAAGGATATTCTTGACTGCTATCCAATGTGGTTCGCCGGGATCCGATTGGTACCTACTCGTCATGCTTAGAGCACAAGAGACATCGGGTCTAGTACATAACATAGCATACATGATAGACCCAATTGCCGAAGCATATGGAATACCATTCATTCTCTTTCGCTCATCATTAGTCTTAGGACTTTGATTCTTGCTAAGAGATATACCATGTAACATTAGCAAGTTTCCTCTTTTAGAATTTTCCATTTGGAATCTTCTAAGGACCTTGTCAATGTAAGTACTTTGACTTAAACAAATCATCCTCTTGGATCTATCTCTATAGATCTTGATACCAAGGATATATGCGGTTTCGCCCATATCTTTCATTGAAAAACATTTTCCTAACCAAGACTTAACAGTCTGTAGTGCAGGAACGTCATTTCCAATGAGTAAGATATCGTCGACATACAACACTAAAAATAGTGCTACGCTCCAACTAATTTTCTTGTATACACAAGGTTCATCTTCGTTTTTGATAAAGCCAAACTCCTTGATTGCTTCATCAAAACGCAGATTCCAACTCCTAGAAGCTTGCTTCAATCCATAAATGGATTTCTGCAACTTACACACCTTGTTAGAATTTTCTGGACTAACAAAACCTTCAGGTTGTATCATGTATACATCCTCAAGTAACTTCCCATTTAGGAAAGCCGTTTTGACATCCATTTGCCATATCTCATAGTCATAATATGCGTCTATGGCAATTAAAATTCTAACAGACTTAAGCATAGCTACAGGCGAAAAGGTCTCATCAAAGTCGATGCCATGAATTTGCCTATATCCCTTAGCTATAAGCCTAGCCTTATAGGTGTGCACCTTCCCATCCATGTCGGTCTTCTTCTTGAAAACCCATTTGCACCCTATGGTTTTTAAACCTTCGGGAGAATCAATCAAGTTCCAAACTTGATTATCAGCCATGGATTGTAATTCAGATTTCATGGCCTCTTGCCATTTTTCCGAATCAGGAGCGGACATCGCCTCTTGATAGCAAGTAGGTTCATCGTTTTCGATAAACTCCACTTCATCACTTTCCGTAATGATAAATCCATATCTCTCGGGTTCGAATCGTGACCTACCACTTCGGTGAAGAACTTGTGCATCTTGAACCGGTTCCACAACTCTTTGTGAACTTGGTTCAGTCTCTACCATTGGTTCAATGTTGTTTTTGGGTTCTCGAATTTCTTCGAGATCTATTTTACTCCCACTGGTTCCTTTACGAAGAAACTCCTTTTCTAAGAAAGTACCATTTCTAGCAACAAACACTTTGTTCTCGTTTTGGTTGTAGAAACAGTATCCTTTGATTTCCTTAGGATATCCCACGAAAACACATTTGTCAGATTTGGGTGCTAGCTTGTCAGAAGTTAACTTCTTGACATATGCATCACAACCCCAAATCTTCATGAAAGACAAACTAGGTTTTCTTCCATGCCACATCTCATATGGGGTCTTTTGAACCGATTTGGTAGGAACTCTGTTTATAGTGAAAGCAGCAGTTTCTAGTGCATGTCCCCAAAAGGATAAAGGAAGCTCAACTTGACTCATCATAGAACGAACCACGTCTAACAAAGTTCTATTCCACCTTTCAGACACACCATTCCATTGTGGTGTTCCGGGTGGAGAGAGTTCTGAAACGATTCCACAACTCTTAAGATGACTGTCAAATTCTTGGCTCAAATATTCACCACCTCGATCGGATCGAAGTACCTTAATAGTTTTGCCAAGTTGATTTTGCACCTCATTTTGAAATATTCGAAATATCTCAAATGATTATTTTTTACGTTTCATTAGATAAACATATCCAAATCTACTATAATCATCAGTGAATGTTATGAAGTACCGAAATCCTCCCCTAGCATCACTACTCATAGGCCCACATACATCGGTATGTGTGAGTCCTAATAAGTCGCCCGCCCTTTCACCGGTTTTGGTAAATGGGTCCTTGGTCATCTTGCCAAGTAAAGAAGATTCACATGTCTCATAAGATTTATAATCATGTGAGTCTAAAAATTCATCTTTGTAGAGTTTAGAAATGCGTTTCTCGTTTATATGGCCAAGACGACAATGCCATAAGTAAGTGTGGTTTACATCATTGGGTTTAGATCTCTTGTTAATGTTATAGACATCATTATCACGATTTTCAACATCAAGAATATAAAGGCCATTGAATGAAACAGCAGTACAATAATGCATATCACTCTTGTAAATGGAAAATTTCTTATCACATATAAGAAAATTAAAACCTTCATTATCTAAACATGAAATCGAAATAATATTCCTACTTAAAGCTGGAACGTAATAACAATTGTTCAAAACAAGTATTAGTCCACTAGGTAAAGTAACTTCATAAGTTCCTACGGCTAATGCAGCAACTCTTGCTCCATTCGCCACACGTAGGTCCACTTCACCTTCCTTAAGCATCCTTCTGTTCTTTAGACCATTCACATTTAAACAAATGTGAGTTCCACATCCGGTATCCAATACCCAAGAACTAGAAGTAGATAGGAATATATCTATAACAAAGATACCTAAAGTCAAAGCAACTCCTTTGCTCTTCTTCAGTGCTTCCTTGTATTTTGCGCATTTTCTCCTCCAATGTCCAATCTCATTGCAATGGAAGCAGACTGTGTCCTCTTGGGACTTGGGCTTAGCCTCTTTCTGCTTGGAAGCCTCTTTGGGTTTGGCAACTTTTGCCTTAGGATTAGCAACCTTTGCTTTTCCTTTACCCTTGAAACCCTTCCCCTTGTTAACCATCAGCACTTGGTCGGTTTTCTTCTCGACAATATTGGTTTCCCTTGAGTGTTCAACATTTGAACTAACTCGGAAAGGTTTTTATTCATTCCACCCATGTTATAGTGCATTATGAAATTACTTAAACTTTTGGGTAATGAATTCAATATTATGTCGGTAGCCAACTCTTGGCTAATTGGAAAGCCGAGCCTTTCAAGATGCTCAATGTGGCCCTTCAACTTAAGAGCATGGGGACCAACAGCTTGTCCTTCACTCATCTTGCATGAGGTCAAGACCGTAACTGTGTTGTACCTTTCTTGCCTAGCTTGTACTTGGAACATTTCCATCAGTCGATTGTTTAGGTCAACTGTCCCCAAGTGCTCAAGATCCTTCTGAAGGTTCTTGCACATGGCGGAGAGCATGAGGCAACCAACATCTGTAGAGTCACGCTTGTGCTTTAGATATTGATCCCTCACTGCCCTAGTAGCATTGGCAGCAGGTTCAGGTGGAATAGGTTCCTCGAGAACGTACAATTTTTCTTCTTGCTTGAGAACAATTCTCAAACTACGGATCCAATCCATATAGTTTGTACCATTCTCTTCCTACTTTTCCTTCTCAAGGACAGCTCGCAGTGAAACGTGATTATTGTTTGATGCCATTTATTCTACAAAAAGATATACATAAAATATGAACACATATAAGTAAAAATATCATATGAGAAGTATAATGCATTTATATAAAATGCTCCCACTAAATTATACACCTTCAAATGCAAATAAGCATAATATACATTTAATGGGCTAAGATCCAACTTTAATTCAATTTCACGTTTGCTATGGCAAACCGCTCAAAATTAAATTAATTAGGTAGAAAACATCAATCATATCACATATTTGACTCTTAGATCTTTTAGGAGATTTATTCAAGACATCATATGTCTAGGCATATTTTAATCTCATCTTATGCCTTGGGTCCAAATCCATTTTGATAACCCAATTAAGTTCATTCACTTTAAACGTATAGGAACCACCATTTCCTCATCTTGCTCGCATTCGAATAGAATCAAAGCACCTTGCTATGGCAAGCCCACCCAAAACTATTCGAATGGTCTCAAGTGTTTTAATCATGAATTGGCATAAAGAACTTAAAAGTTAAATGAAGGTTCTTTAAGGTAGATTATAAGCATATCAGCAAAGATAGTCATAATCATGCATCAGGTAAGTTCCCAGGAAGATAGGTGAGCCACAAGGACTTCTTAAGTACCAACTCTTCCTTAGACAGAACTCTCCTAGACATGCACTGTGAGGGCTCTACCCAACTCCAGGACCTATAACCCGTGTCCTAAGCTGGAGGGTCCTCAAATACAGCTTTAAAAAAAACTTTTCTTATCTTAACTTGAAAAGTATATTACCCTTTTAAAAACCATTTCAAAATAACCCCTTCACTCGAAGGCAATACACAAACCTGCTTCCAAACCATACCTGTTTAAACATAAACAGTACGAGTATACAGGCTTATACAAGCCTACTTTAACACAATAAAATCCAAGGTTTAATTACAAAACGACATACTGGAAATTTGCTTATAACAGTTTTACAAACAACATTTCCCAAAAGAATAACCTCCACAACGACCCCAACTCCCAGACCACAACATACCCTGACAACCCAAAAGATGTCCAAACTCTTTCCCCGGCCTAACTGGTCCGGTCCTCCTGTCTCAGCTGGATCTAAAACAATAAAGGGAGAAGGGGTGAGAATAAATCTCAATAAGTTATTATGCATGCAACAATATGCCATATAACGTGCAACACATTAATAGGCTGCTCAATAACAATTATGCAACACCAGATAGGTTGCTCATCATATATGTAACACACACCAGTTGCTCATTACCAAATATGCAACACCTACAGGTTGCTCATTACCAAATATGCAACACCTATAGGTTGCTCATGTAATATGCAACACACACCGGTTGCTCACGATTGGGAAAACGGTAAACACTTTAAGTTACCTTTACCACCTGAATAATCAGTCATATAGAACATATAAGTCTCCCAGCTATCTGCAAGGCATACAGCACAATACAAAAGTGGCTAATTCTATTACAATCACTAACATTTATCTGCAAGGCTTTTGGCACAATACAGTCCCACATCAAGTGGCCAATCCCACATCAAGTGGCCAATCCCATATCTGTAACCACAGACATGCCATGTCACCTTCTCGTGTAACATTCCCATCTATCTGTAAGGCTTTTGGCACAATACAGCAGTGGCTATTCCCATGTCTGGGGCCAGCAGACATGCTAAGTCATAGGTATACTGCAATTCAATCACTTATAGAACAAATCTATACTTGATTGCATTCCACTATACCCATAACAACAGTTCATATAATCATATCCAAGTACATAAACAGTTACTTGAAATTTCATCCACACATAGGGATATCAACAAATAACATGTTACTATAATCTTTTCAACCCATTTCCACAGTGCAACCAACCCTGTAAACACTGTTGAATCATGCCAAACCAATAACATGGTCTAATACTCATGCTCAACCCAATAAGTAGTGCAACACGTATTTAAACACAATGTGCACAACCAACCATGAATATGCTATCACATATGGGCACAATATATATATCAAACAAGCCCTACATATTCACGTCGTACTATTACAAACCTTCTATAAAGGTTCTATAACAAGTTACCAAGTCGTATCAACAGTGGTTTAAGTTTCATAATTGTCCTTCAACCATTTTCATGACACTATTTTAAGCCCTTATCTTTATCATTTTGGGTCCTTTAAGACTCCCATACCTAGTACAAATGTCGTACTAGCATTAATCATAAAGGGATCAGTTCCATATTAAGTGGCTCATGTCTACACACTTGCAACTTAATACCAACCCCAGTCCTACCACGCCTTCACAAGAGCGTGACATACACTTAACCACTATAGAGTATAATAATCCAATTATATGGTACTTATACTCTTACTCAACCAAATGAACAGTGCTACAATTATTCCACGCCCTATATGAATCAATAGTGATATAGAGGTAACCACACGTAGAGGTACAATGTAATACACGTAGCCCTACATGCTCAAAACATAGTGTGAAACACCTTCTACATCTTGCTTGAACTAACCACCATATAAATACAATCACGTAAGACACAACATATCATATATGAGTCCTACATATTCATTATGCATATGTAATCCAGAAACAAAGTGTTATCCTTCTAGTTCAAACCAAGTAAGTAATGCCCCATTCATTTTTAGGCACTATAGAACAAATAACCCTACATAGGTCATCACGTAGGGGTACAATAACATATAAGTAGCCCTACGCCATCACAATACAACATTGAACAACTTCCCTTTAGGGTTCAAGTTCAAAAAACCATGTTTTATAACATTTGGTTCAAGTTTCATAATCGCCTCTCAAGCATTTTTGAGACATTATTTAAGGACCTTATCAATATCTTTTTGGCCCAATTCAAACTCCATTATGTAGTACTAAAGTTGTAATAAATACAGGATCAAAAAGTGTTCCAATCCGAGTTGTTTAGCCTAGGTTCCCAATGTCTCAAACATGGACCAAGGCTGCAGATTGAGAACAGTCCCATGACAAAACTGCCTTGCAAGCAACTTTAGATCAATATTTAAAGCTCTTGCCACAACCTTTTTGGACAATTACAAGTGCTAAAATGTTGCACTAAACATGTACTACAAGCATAGTTAAAGAGTTATTAAATTTATACTCATTAACCTAGGTTTAAAAGCTTGCAAAGGTGCTCACTCAAGGCAGTTTTGAGCACGACTCGTGCTGAAGGTCACGAGTCGTTTCCAGGCCCTGTACGACTGATTCCAAGGCCACGACTGGTGCCTCACGACTCCTTAGCATGGTCACGACTCGTTCTCATGTGCACGAGTCATGCCCCTCCCCTGAACCCACGGTTTTCAGCCAACAACAGCAAGAACATCAGCAAAGCACAACAACAACAACCCAGTTCTACCACCTTTGTTCTCAGCTACTTCAAGGCAGTTTTACAGCCATGAATATACATGTTTTAGGACTCTAATATACTCCCTTAAAGTATTATAACACCTATATAACATATATACAACAATTACCAATTCATACTACCACCTTTTACTAAGTTGCTCATCACCAACTTAGCTTGTTTCAATTTTCAAGCCCAGCTGAAGTTTCCAGACTTACCTTAGTTGCTGCAAGTCACTTGGTAACATGCTATACACCTGATTTGGGAACTCTAATATACTCCCTTCCTTACCAATAACATTTACACACTTGATTCACTTCATTACATAACCCATTAACATGATTCTTCAACCCCTACTTAGTTGTTCCTTTCCAAAACATCATTATAACTTACCAACATCTCAATAACCATTCACAAGTTCAATAATAACATTATTAAGCACAAAGTGATTAGTTATTGAAAGAAAACCATAACAACTTACCCAAGTTATTCACTTAAAAGAGAGAAAGAATCGGATGAACTAGCTCAAAACTCTTTCCTCAGCAATACTTTGAAAACAGAATCGAAAACCCCTTCAAATCTGATTTTCTAAGATTTTTAGAAGTAGAACAAGGGTTTGGGAACTCTCTTGGCTGATGGAAGAAAGAAGAACACTGAGGAACGTAGTAAAGCTTCCTTGGGAAGCTTTAAGAAGATATACTTAACAATCTTACGCATAAGCTCCTCCAAGAAAGAAATTCAACAAAACACTACCTTAAGCTTTAATTTACACTTAAGCTCCTTACCATTTATAACACTTCCAATTCATAAGAATCAAGTGCTATAACTTTACTACTCACTTCTCTCATTTCCACTATTTGAGCATTATATGATTTAAAATCATTTTAACACTTCAAGCTTCACATAGTTCATAAAACATGCCAAAATTGAACACGTAAGCAATCAAATGACACAACCAAGGATGATATGCAAAGCATACCCAACCCCACGTGCTTCACGTGTGACTAAAGTGGTGCCTAGGATTAGGGTCGTGACATGCACAATCAGAAATCAGCTCTGATTTGGCAACATAATCACTACCTTTTATAAACAATCAGTTTCCTTTTAAATTTCACGTAATTATGACTTGTTTCCATAAACAATCATAAATCCAAAATTTTAATGTCTAAATCTAAACATAATAGGAAACTATAATGCAATGTTTCAACTAAACATAAAATTTCTTAGCACGTAAGAACAAGTAAAACATGCATCGCAATAATTATTAAAATCATATTTTAATCAACTAAGCATGCATAAATAACGAATTAATCTAGCATAGCCCTATAAACTCAATTTTATAGCATCCAGATTAACACATAAACATATCAGATTGTAAACACATTCATAGATTAATCAGATTGTTCATCAAACTGATACTGTCCATATTGGGCTAAAAGTGTCGCGTGACAGAAGCAAGTTTTGTCGCATGACAGAAGCTAGTTCTGTTGCGTGACACAGGATGACTGTTTTCCAGATTTCCAGAATTAAATCAATTCTAAATCACAGAGCAATTAAATTATGCAAATGACTTTTAACAGATTTAATTCAATATCATTAGAACACGAAATAGGCATATTGTTTCAAAAACAATTAATCTATCGCATACAAGACATGCAAAAGAACATATAAACGATTTTATATTACTTTTCTAGCATGTTAATTCAAACTTAATGATACGAACGGGGCTCTGATACCACTGCTGGGTTTTACGGGTCCATGGGCAGCGGAATTAAGCATAAAATAACATAAAACCCAAGAAACCCTAGCATCCGTTCTATATAATTAACTTGAAAAACTATGAGATAGATGTAACCAACCTCGAACGCTTTCCGTTCTTGAGCTATCGAACGATTTGATTATGTGATTTCAAATCACAAACTTCGTTCTTCAACTTGCTTGAACTCTATGCCTTGATCTATGAACGAGCGAAGACCCTCTTTCGGTATCCACACCTTTGAATGAATCCAAGAACGATTTCTTGAAGACTGCTAGATCTTTAAAACCTTAGAATAATATTGAGAATATGTTTGTGAATTTCAATTGAGAATTTCGGCTAGCTGTTTAGGGTTGACAGACGTTCATATTTATAGTACATTAGTATAGAATATGAATTCTAATCAAATTAGGAAAGGATTTTGTCAAACTGCCTCAGTGGCTTGTTGTGTCGCACCACCAGACACAGCACATGGCATGTTCTGCCTAACAAGCCCAGTGAGGAGTTTTCTCCATCATTCTTCCAATGGTTTAATCAATTCATACTAGTTGTGTGTGACCCAATATGATTACATTATGTTGGCAATGAGTTCGATCATATCGACCCTCATAAGACATAAGCGGGCTCTAGCAAGCCATTATGTCTACCCAAATAATGTAACGTAAGAGTTCACGTTTCCAATGGTGCACTTCCATTTCTCCCTTTGTCTCGCGATGTTATATTGAACACAAGTCTTGGTCCTCGTCAACTTGTCTTTGTTCAATGCTTTCTCGATCTTGAGTATAATGATAGTTCCAATCATATTGGGGTACGGCCATACACTTTCATCATTATCACTCATCGAGGGGCCCAAGCAAAACATCTCTCTTCCGAGGGACAAATTCCATCTTGACTTATCATCCTTCCCATCATAAATCCGATCATGCCAAAGATAGCCTTTATAGATATCGTGTTAAGATACCGTTTGACTAAAATCAAACATAACTTTCATCATATGTAAGGTCATGACAATCTCAGGTCTAGGGACTAAATGAAGTGACCATATGAGATTTAATTATGACATTTGACCATGACATAAATCTCATAGGGGTCAAGTCCAGTCACTTGTTCTCTAACAAGTACCCATAATTTCAATTTGCATCCTTATGCATATAATCATCGTATGATTATCCATTGACAATTATACTAATTATTCTCTTAATAATTAGGGACGGAGATTATTATAAACAAATATACAAAACATATAATAATCAAATGATAAACATCTCATATAATAGTAGATAATGTCAACACATAAGTCTATCAATCATAGGCCTAGGGCATAACACTAACAGAATAATGATGTGAGAGAGAGAGATTTTGTGGCTGCAAAGGTTGTATTTATATCCCATATAAATCCCCTAACAATTAGGGTAGAGACCTTGTCAAACTCCAAAACCTTCCAAGCCAAGGAATCACGTTGATAGGTTGTTTTTAGCTTTGGTAATTCCTCAATTTTTCCAGACATTTTATAGCAATTTGGTTTCATTTTATGTTTATTATAGTTAAATTGATATACTTTGTATTAGTGAGGAAACATTGTAATAGGAGAATTATTATTGGTATTTCTATTGTAATATGAGACATATTGGTTTTGAGTTACAACAGAGGAGACCAGAGAAAGTCAAAAACAAGTCAACTGAAGGATCAAGGGTCTAAGTGCAATTGCAGGAAGTTTTAGGGACCAAACTGCAGATCCAAACAATTCAGGGGCCAAAGTGTAAGAAAGAAATTTAGGAAACAAATTCAACAGCACGTGAAGACTAGGATGGCGTATTGATCGAGGGAGGTTTTCGTTGACCGAGGCAGAACCAAGAGTTGGATTTTAGTTTGATTTCTTTTTCCTTTTTCTTTAATGAATTTAGGTTTAGGTTTATTGGTTGGAGGGGTATATATACTTCTTTTAACTTCAGTTTTAGGGTTCGACTTTTATTATTATTTTTCCCTAGAGAGTTCATAGCTTTTTATGGAGAACTAATTCTACTGCTTTGGATTCAATTTTTGGAACCGTCTTGAATTCAATTGAGGCTAATTTCTTTTCATCTATTTTGTCCTATTTATATTTTCTTCTGTTTTAATTGATTGATTTGATTTCTAGGGTTTTTCAATTAGGCCAATTGTTGAATCTTGGATCTTAATTCATTGCTAGAATCCCCTAAGATTGTATCAATTTAGGGTTTCACTAGTAGCAAATTTATGATTTATGCATGTGTCATGGTAAATTGTGAATAGGAAGAAAATAGACAAGTATCTAATTGAAATAACATTAGAACGTGTTCTTGATTTTAATCTCTTAAATCGGAATCAATCGATATTGTGAATCTATACTGTGTCAGTTAGGTTTAGGTATTGACTAGGGTTATTAGTGAGTGTTTCACTGCTTTTAACTAATATCAATAGAAGAGATAGAGATTGAAATATATCTCGTGATCGAGTGAATAGGGTAAAAGTGAAAAGAGTTAACCGATGATATTTGAATGATAGACGGGGAAAATAATTGATCCAAAGTGCTTTCCTTTAATGGTTTAAAACTTAGTTTTTATTTTCGTCTTAGGAATTAATTAAAATCAATCTTAGACCCCCAATCTTGTCAAGTGACAATTGTGCAAACCAATAACTGTTCTTCAGTGGATCGACCTTGGACTTGTCCTAGCTGCAGTTTTGTAGCCGAGTCTTGGTATTTAATTTGTAGGCGTGCGACTTTAGTCTATCAAATTTTGGCGCCGTTGCCGGGGAACGGTGTTTATTTGTTTGCACTCTTTTCTTTTCTTAATCTATTTCTTTTTCTTTTTCTTGTTTCCTGTTTAATTGAGCTTTATTATTATTGTCGTCTTGTGGTGTGGAACCTTTTATGGTCCATACCCGTTCTGCTAATCAACTTGTTAGTCCTTTTGTTTCAGAAATTGAAAGGTATTTCAGGTGCAGGAGAAATTTGCAGTGGGAAGAGATGAATAATAATAACGGCATGGGTGATAACGATCCGAAGGTTGTGAACAATGGGGGTAATGGAAGAGGCAATAACAACCCCCCACTTCAGACATTGAGGCAAAAGATTGCTCCGAACTGGAATGAGTAACCATAAGCAGTGCTATTTCCTGATTTGCCGGCTGGGGTCACTTTTGAGTTGAAGCCGGGGTTGTTGAACCAGTTACCCCATTTTAATGGGATACTAGGCGAGAATTCGAATCAGCACATAGCCCAGTTTGTGCAGATATGCAAGAGCATGAAGCCGGCTGCACTTCCTCTTGAGCAATTATTGTTGAGGGTGTTTTCCTTTACTCTTAAGGATAACGCGAATGCGTGGTACTATCACTTGCCACCCAATAGCATTACTTCTTGGCAGCAGTTGAAGGAGGTGTTCCTTGATGAGTTTTTCCCTCCGGATCAGATTAATGTTATGAAGAGGGATATCAGCAACATGGAGCAGCGATCCGATGAATCGTTATATGATTATCACAACCGGTTCTACAAGATTTGCAGAAGTTGTCCATATCATGGCTTTGATGATGAGCAGCTTATTGTATATTTCTATGGAGGATTGACTGTGCAGGATAAATGGAGGGTAGATTCTGCTTGTGGAGGTAGTATTCTGAACAAAACTACCAGGGATGCAAAGCACTTGCTAGAGGAATTAGCCCAAAGCACAAGGACGCATGGAAGGAGGTCTAGTGTTAGACAAGTCAGTGCAGCAGGATCGAGTGATATCACAAGCAAGTTGGAGACTGAGTTGGAAGATGTTAAAGTCTATTGAAGACATTGGTTTTGGGTCAACAACCTCATCCCTGTGGTATATGTAATGATGTGACTCACCCGACTGATTCTTGTCCCACTCTTCAGACGGATGAGGTGGTGGATGTTAGTGCTATATGGTTCAATCAGTAGGGTCAGAGGCCACCGCAATTCAATTACAACGCTGCGAATAATGTTCATCCGAACCTTAGGTATGGTCTACCACAGGGTCAACAAGGTTTTGGGCAGCCGTTCAATAATCAGCAGGGGTATCAGCAGGGTCAGCAGTTTCAGGGCAACCAATTTAATTAGTACGGAGCATGTCTACCATGAATGGGAATTTTCAACAGTTCTAGGAGAAGACCGATGCGACCATTAGTAATTTGGAGAGGCAAGTGAGTCAGATTGCAGAGGCTATGGTAAAAATAGAGGCTAGAGAGGCAGCAAAGACTGTGCAACCTCCGAAGCAGAATGTTAGCGCAGTATATGTGAGGCGGAAGAAGAAAGTTGATGGACAGATGGTGTCGATAGAGCCTGAACAAAAGATTGAAAAGAGTATTGAGCCAGAGTTGGAGGTGGAGAAGAAGGTGGAAGAGAAAACCCCTGAAGAGAAGTATATTCCACCCGCATTTCTTGTTTATGAACCTGTCCCTCCGTTTCCTTATGCATTGAGGGAGGATAGAAAATCGGAGCCTGAAAAGGATATCTTTGACACATTCAAGAGACTAGAGGTGAATATTCCATTTTTAGATCTTCTTCAGACAGTTTCGAGGTATGCAAAGTTTCTGAAGGAATTGTGTACTATGAAGAGAAACCAGAAGGAAAGAAGTCAGAAAAAGGTGAAGATCTTGGAGCATGTGTTTGCGGTTTATCAGAAAAAGATGCCAAAGAAATGTAGTGACCCTGGTATGTTTTAATTCCTATCTCGTTTGGGGGAAACAATTTTCATAGAGCCATGCTTGACTTAGGGGCTTCAATTAATGTTATGCCCTATGCATTATTTGAAGACCTTAAATTGGGTAAATTGGAGGATACTCGAGTGATTATACAGTTGGCGGATAAGTCCAACGCATACCCCAAGGGGGTAGTGAGAGATGTTGAAGTCCGGGTTGGTGACTTGATTTTCCCGACAGATTTTTATGTGCTTGAGATGAAGATGGATTTTGAAGCTCCTATTTTGTTGGGGAGACCATTTATGTCTACTTCTGAAACTAAGCTTGATGTGACGAAGAGATCTTTAACCATGGAGTTTGATGGGAAAATGGTGAGTTTTAATATGTTTGGTGATAAGACCCTTCCCAAGAATGTGCGCAAGGTTTGTGCAGAGAATGATGACGTTGAGTCTCCAAAAGCGAAGCCGGAGAAAAATAAGAAAGGAGAGCCACCAAAGGGGAAAAAGAAAGTGAAGTCGAAAAAGGGGAAGCTTAAATGGTCTCCAACGGGGAGGCATGTCATTGAACTGAATCATCTTTTAGAGGTAACTCAAAAAGATTACTTTCATCCCCCTTACATTGATGAGTCTCATGTTTGTGGGGCCTCCCGTCCCATTACTTAGTTATTTGGAGTATGCTATGCCGGGGGCTTACCCGGGCGTTGGGTCTAGCCAAAGAAGGTAAAGAAGGGCGGCTTATCGGGAGGCAACCCAGGAATTTCTTGTTATTTTCTTTATTTTATTTTATTTTTATATTATTTGTTGTAGAATTGGTGCTACTAAAGGTTTTCGTGTTGTGGTGATGTGCAGGAAAAGTAGTGGAGACGGAGCAAAATGAGTGCCCAGTTTCAAAAAAAATAAAAAAAAATAAAATTACTGGAATTTGGGAGCGTCGGCTCCAAAAGTGGGGGAGCATCTGCTCCCAATAGCTCAAAAACGGAGAAAAAAGTTTCTGGAATTTAGGAGCGTCCGCTCCCAAGGTGGGGGAGCGTCCGCTCCCAAACTGCTCAAAATCAAGCATACTTTCTGTCAAAGGGGAGCGTCCGCTCCCAGAGTAGGGAGCGTCCGCTCCCAATGTCAGGCAGCGTATTCTGGAGAGACCAAACACATTAACCCCGTCATAATCTTTCATAAATCTAGCCGCCCCTCCCTCTTTCTCTCTATAATACATCGCCCCTCTTCATCCCTCTCTCTAAAATTCAACATAAATCCTAAAAATTCCCACCCCATACCCACCAAATCAAACACCACACTCCCTAATCTTTACCCAAAACCCAATTTCAAGCCTAAATCCCCATTAAATCCGGCCATTTGGGAAGATTCTTGGTTTCTTCAAGGAGGTGAATTTGTGTTGAGAAACTCTTGTTTTGGGGTAGTTTTGAAGGAAGAAGTAGTGGGGAAGGATGTGCATTGTTCAAGGGCTGATTTTCAAGCTCATCCCCTCCAACTCCGGTGGCATTCCGACGAGTCTGTTCTGGACACCAAGAAGCTGTAGCAATTGTAAGAGCAAGGCATGGAAAATCTTTCAAAGATTGTTCATATCTATTAACAGTTAATGTGGCAAACTTTATTCCATTCAAGCTCTCTAGGACCAACTACAACATGTAGGTTGAGCAAGTTATTTGTCTCCTTCGTAGTCAAGGTTTATTTTCTTTTATTTTTACCTCCAAACCATCTCAAGTTGTAAGTAGCCCAGATGATGACAAATTAATTGAAGAACTGGATTGCGAACTCTGGGAAAAATTAAATCTTCTGATTAAAGGGTGGATCATTGGTTCCATCACAGAAGATCTCCATCCGCTTGTTGCACATTTGCATACATCAAGAGAGGTTTGGGACCATCATTTTGGTCCGCCCCACCAATGAGTTGGTTGAGGTATTCCCTATCCCGTTCTCATTTGTTTTGTAGTAATGCATATGGGACTATGCATAGTTTAGTGAGGGGGTGGGGTGCCTGCTTGTTGTTTGTATATAGTCATTTTCTTCTTTAATTAAAAAAAATGATGAAAAGAGAGGCTAAGTGAAAACCTGAGAGGGCACTTGGGCAAAAGGAGAGGGTGTGTTGTGGAAAAAAATTTGAAAAAAAAATGAGAGGCTAGGTGAAAACCGGAAACGGCACCTAGGCAAAAGGTGAGGAAGTGAAACAGTGTCTATCTTTTATATATCACCGGAGTTGGAGACATAAGGGAGGATTGGAGCGTCGGGTAGGATTATTTACTCTTGGCGTAGGAGGTTCGGTTAGAGGCGCTAGGTTAGAAAACCCTCATTTTCTCTTTGGTGATATAAGAGGGGTCGGTGTATTGCACGAGGTAAGTTATTGCTTGGGCATTGACTTTAGTTTGAGGGAGTAGTAGTGCGAGGATAGCGTGGGGGAAGCTTAGGACATTGTGGTTTCCCCTAGGTTTGTATGTGTGTGGGCCTTAATTTGGATGTCCCTTTTTGCATATTTGGAGTTGGGATCAAGCTAAGGCCATTGGTACCATTTTGTTGGAGTAATAAGGAGCGGAGTTCATTCTCCGAATATGTTTTGTTGACATGATTGAGTTGTTGGTTTAGAATAGTTAGGGAAATCACTTTCCCCTCGCGCGTCTGTTTTAGACCTGGAGTTAGCGAGGAATTAGAAATTTACTCAGGGACGAGTAAAGATCTAAGCATGGGGGAATTTGATAGGTTGTTTTTAGCTTTGGTAATTCCTCGATTTTTCCGGACATTTTATAGCAATTTGGTTACATTTTATGTTTATTATAGTTAAATTGCTATATTTTGTATTAGTGAGGAAACATTGTAATAGGAGAATTATTATTGGTATTTCTATTGTAATATGAGACATATTGGTTTTGAGTTACAACAGAGGAGACCAGAGAAAGTCAACATCAAGTCAACTGAAGATCAAGGGTCTAAGTGCAATTGCAGGAAGTTTCAGGGACCAAACTGCAGATCCGAACAATTCAGGGGCCAAAGTGTAAGAAAGAAGTTTAGGAAACAAATTCAACAGCACGTGAAGACTAGGCTGGCGCATTGACCGAGGGAGGTTTTCGTTGACCGAGGCAGGACCAAGAGTTGGATTTTAATTTAATTTCTTTTTACTTTTTTTTTTAATTTAGGTTTAGTATTATTGGTTGGAGGAGTATATATACTTCTTTCAACTTCGGTTTTAGGGTTGAACTTTTTATTATTATTTTTTCCTAGAGAGTTCATAGCTTTTTATGGAGAACTAATTCTACTGCTTTGGATTCAATTTTTGGAACCGTCTTGAATTCAATTGAGGTTAATTTCTTTTCATCTATTTTATCCTATTTATATTTTCTTCTGTTTTAATTGATTGATTTGATTTCTAGGGTTTTTCAATTAGGCCAATTGTTGAATCTTGGATCTTAATTCATTGCTAGAATCCCCTAAGATTGTGTCAATTTAGGGTTTCACTAGTAGCAAATTTTATTATTTATGCATGTGTCATGGTAAATTGTGAATAGGAAGAAAATAGACAAGTATCTAATTGAAATAACATTAGAACGTGTTCTTGATCTTAATCTCTTAAATCGGAATCAATCGATATTATGAATCTAGACTGTGTCAGTTAGGTTTAGGTATTGATTAGGGTTATTAGTGAGTGTGTCACTGCTTTTAATTAATATCAAAGGAAGAGATTGAGATTGAAATATATCTCGTGATCGAGTGAATAGGGTAAAAGTGAAAAGAGTTAACCGATGATATTTGAATGATAGACGGGGAAAATAATTGATCCAAAGTGCTTTCCTTTAATTGTTTAAAATTTAGTTTTTATTCCCGTCTTAGAAATTAATTAAAATCAATCTTAAACCCCCAATCTTGTCAAGTGACAATTGTGCAAACCAATAACAGTTCTTCAGTGGATCGACCCTGGACTTGGCCTAGCTGCAGTTTTGTAGCCGAGTCTTGGTATTTAATTTGGAGGCGTGCGGAATTAGCCTATCACACGTACGGACCAAAATTTGACCGGGCCACGACTCGTGCTCGTTATCACGAGTGTCCCAAGCCAAAACAAAGTCGTGATACGACTAATTTTGTACTCGTGCTGGTTTTTGTCACTAATCGTGCCCAAGAGCACTAGTCGTGCCCACCCCATAAAGTCAACAAGTCAACGGTTTCCTTGATTGCCTCAAAATGCAGTCGTTCCACTGCTCCTGTCACTACTCGTGCCCAAGGGCACGAGTCGTGCCTTTCCTAAAATTTCCATATTTCAGCTCGAATCAAATTCGTTCTTTATGTGTGACCCAAAAGGAATTATATTATGTTGGTAGTGAGTCAAAACATCGACCTCACAAGACATAAGTGACTTCTAGCAAATCATTATGTCCACCCAATTAATAGAACATCAAAGCTTGATTCCTCGATAGATCAAATGTCACAATCCCTTTGTCCACGATGTCCAATTGAACATGAGTCATGGTCTAGGTCAACTCATCTTGTTCAATGCTTTCTCGATTCCGAATATGCTGATAATCCTAATGCATTTGATCTCTATCAAATCACTTGAGTGTGGCCACACATTTTATCAACATCATTCATCGAGGGGCCCAAGCAAACATATCTCTTCATAAGAGGGACAAATCCCATCTTGACTTATCATTCTTCCCTACATGAATCCAATCGTGCTAACATAGCCCTTATTGCTATCCGATTAAAGAGAGTGTTAGACTATATCACACATGATCTTCACCATGTGGAAGACGATGATAATCTCAGTTACTAAGGATTCAATAACACGACTATTATGAGATTTAATCATGACAACAGACCATGTCATAAATCTCATAAGTAGGTCAAGTCCAGTACTTGTTCTCTAGCAAGTGCCCATAAGTGTAATGTGCATCTCCATGCATATAATCATCTCCATGATTATCCATTACCAAATTATACTAGTTGTTCACAACAACTAGGGACGCAGTTCAATATAATAAACATGCAAACATATAATGAACATAATAAACACGCTCTATAATAAATGATAAAGATGATACATAACGGTTCAAGTTAAACATAACTATAGCCTAGGGCACTACACCAACAATCTCCCTCTTGTACTAGGCTCCTTCTATGTATCTAATACCCATGGACCTCACATGACCATCATGTTTTGCTTGTGCGAGGGGCTTTATAAGCGGATCCCCAATGTTATCATCGGTTGATACTTTGCATATCTTAACGTCTCCCCAATCAATGAACTCTCGAATGAGATGGAAACATCTAAGTACATATTCAGATCGCTGATGTGACCTTGGTTCCTTTGCTTGCACAATGGCACCATTGTTGTCATAATAAAGTGTTGGGTTTTGGGGTTACAAATGCCGTGGAAGATTTAAGAATAACATCAAAACCCTAGCCCTAAGATCCGTCTAGCATGAAGAGATTAGAAATTAATATGAAATAGAATTTACATACCTTGAATGCGATAAAGTTTAACTTGGATTCGAATCTGAAAATCGAATTTCAAAATGAATGTGAAGAATCGATGATGGAAGGCTTCAATATTTTGGTAATTAACCTATCACCCTCTATCGGTAATCCACACTCGAAAGGACCAAGAACGATTCTTGATTGATTACTAGATGATCCAATTATTGAAAACGATTTTTCAATAATCAATGGAAAAAAGGATTTTAATCTTTGATTCTAAATCTAGATCCTAATTTTGTGTTTCATAAACCCAAAATTACCTGTGTTTTTGCCTGACCATGACTCCTATTTATACTAAGTATAAATCCCTAACTTTTAGGGGAGAATCCTAGTCAAAAACCAACACCAAATCAGCAAAGGAAAAGTAATACGTACCATAATTAGCCGCTGGCATGACTCATCCCCAGGGGCATGAGTTGTGCCTTATGACCAATTACGTTGTACGACTTAACGAACCAGTTTTCCAGATTGCAAAACAAAGGGGCACGAGTCGTGAGCATGACTCATCCCTCTGGGCATGAGTCATCCCCAATAACACATCCCCAGAATCTGTCATCCCTTCTTAAGGCACGAATTGAGCCAATGGGGCACGACTCATCCCCTGAAACATCAGTCGTGACAGAGTCATCCCCAGAGCCCTGAATTCATCCTTTTAGCAATTTTTAATCCATTCTTTTGTGTGTGACCCTTTAGGAATTATATTTTATGTTGGTAGTGAGTTGAAACATCAACCTCACAAGACATAAGTAACTTCTAGCAAATCATTATGTCCACCCAATTAAATATAACATCAAAGCTTGATTCCTTGATAATCAAATGTCATAATCCCTTTGTCCACGATGTCCAATTAAACATGAGTCATGGTCTATGTCAACTCATTCCGTTCAATGCTTTCTCGATTCCGAATATGTTGATAATGCAAATGCATTTGATCTCAATCAAATCATTTGAGTGGGGCCACACATTTCATCAACATCATTCATCGAGGGGCCCAAGCAAACATCTCTCTTCATAAGAGGGACAAATCCCGTCTTGACTTATCATTCTTCCCTACATGGATCCAAACGTGTTAACATAGCCCTTATTGCTATCCGATTAAAGATAGTGTTAGACTATATCAAACACGATCTTCATCATGTGGAAGATGATGATAATCTCAGGTACAAGGATTCAATAACACGACTATCATGAGATTTATTCATGACACATATGATTATTGACCATGTCATAAATCTCATCAGTAGGTCATGTCCAATACTTGTTCTCTAGCAAGTATCCATAAGTGTAATGTGCATCACATGCATATAATCATCTCCATGATTATCCACTACCAACTTATACTAGTTGTTCACAATAACTAGGGATGCAATTCAATATAATAAACATGCAAACATATAATGAATAGAATAAATGGGCTCTATAATAAATAATAAAGATGACACATAACGGTTCAAGGCAATCATAACTATAGCCTAGGGCATTACACCAACAATCTCCCACTTGCACTAGGCTCCATCTATGTATCTAATACCCATGGACCTCACATGACCATCATGCTTCGCTTGTGCGAGGGGCTTTGTAAGCGGATCCCCAACGTTATCATCGGTTGATACTTTGCATATCTTAACGTCTTCTCATTCTAATGAATTCTCGACAAACGTCTAAGTATGAGTTTGGATCGCTGTTGTGACCTTGGTTCCATTGCTTGCACTAATGGCACCACAATTATCACAACAAAGTTCCACCGATTAGTGATACTTGGAACATTTCCAAAATACTAAATGAACTTTTGATCCAAACTGCCTCTTTTAGCTTCATCACATGTCGCTAAAATTTGACCTTAGTTGTAGAATCGGCTACAATTTTCTGCTTGGAACTTTTCCAACAAAACCGCATCTCCAATAAGCATAAACACAAATCCTTATTGCAATTTTTTTAAATTAACTTTGTCAGTTTGGAAGCTAGCATCTGTGTAACCCTTACAACAAGATTAAGTTCCAATCTTTCGAATATCAAGAACGTATCCTTAGTTCTTCTTAAGTACTTAAGGATCATCTTGACTGACATCCATTGGTTCACATCAGGATCAGATTGGTATCGACTCATCATGTTTAAAGCGTACGAGACGTCGGGTCTAGTATAAATCATGGTATACATGACAGAACCAAATGCCGGAGCATATGGAACTTCATTCATTCCCTTTTTGCTCACCAGTTGTCATAAGACAATGAGTATTGCTAAGACAAACACCATGACCCATTGACAAGTTACTTTTCTTAGACTCTTCAAAGAACCTTGTCAATGTGAGTATTTTGACTCAAACCAATTTATCCTTTTAGATTTATCTCTATAGATCTTGATGCCAAGGATGTAAGCAGCTTCACCCATATCTTTCATTGAGAAACCTTTCCTTGACCAAGACTTGACAGTCTTGAGTGTCGAAACATAGTTTTTCAATGCGTAAGATATCATTGTAATAAGACAATAGAAATAATACTACGATCCCAGTGAATTTCATGCATACACAAGGTTCATCTACATACTTGATGAAGTCAAACTATTTGACCGATTCATTAAAATGAAGATTCCAATTTCTCGAAGCTTGCTTCAACCCATCTTATAGATTTTGCAACATGTATACTTCATTAGAATTTCTTGGATAGACAAAACTTTGGGTTGTGTACTATACACATCCTTAAGAATCTTTCCATTTTAAGAAAGTCATTTGACATCCATTTGTCATATCATATAGTCATAATATGCGAATATGGCAGTTGAAATTCTAATAGACTTCGAAATTGTAACTGGCAAAAAGGTTTCAACATAGTCAATACTATGAATATGCCAAAATCCCTTTGCTACAATCCTTAGTCATGAAAGTATACACCTTCCCATCCATGTTAGTCTTGAAGACCTACTTGCACCCTTTAGCTTTTACACCTTCAGGTAGCCCAATCAAGTTCCAAACTTGATTATCAAACATGGATTGTAATTTGGATTCCATGGTTTCTAACCATTTATCCGAATTAGGATTGGACATCACCTCTAGATAGGAAGTAGGATCGTCATTCACAATGACTTCCACTTTATTACTTTCCGATACAAGAAATCAATATTTCTTGAGTTCGGATCGTAACCTATCCGATCTACGATGGACTTGTGCATCTTGAACCGGTTCCACAACTCCTTGTGAACTTGGTTACGTCTCTACTCTTGGTTCCATGTCATTTTCAGGTTCTTGAGCTTCTTCAAGATTAATTTTATTCCCACTAGATTCTTTATTGAGAAACTATTTCTCAAGAAATAAATCATACAGAGCAACAAACATTTTGTTCTCTTTGCAGTTGTAAAATTAACATTCAAAATTAAACTTGTCAGATTTGTTGCTATCTTATAAGAGACAAGTCTCTTCATATAAGCTTTGCAACCCCATAACTTCATGAAAGACAAACTAAGTTTTTCTTCCATACCACATCTCATGTGGGGCCTTAGGAACCGATTTAGTAGGGACTCAATTCAGCATAACCGCATCATTTCTAATGCATATCCTCAAAAGGAAATAGGAAAGTCAACTTGACACATCATTGAACGAATCATGTCCTACAAGGTTCAATTCCTCCTTTCAGACACACCATGCAATGTGGTGTTCCGGGTGGAGTCAACTCTGAAACGATTTCACAGTTTTGAGATGATTGTCAAACTCTTGGCTCAAATATTCACCACCTCGATCTAATCAAAGTACTTTAATAATTTTGCCAAGTGGTTTTGTACTTCATCTTGAAATGTTCGAAACATCTCAAACGATTCACCTTTGGACTTCATCAGATAGACATAGCCATATCTAGATAAGTCACCGATGAATGTGATGAAATACCGAAATCCTTCCCTAGCAATGCTGCTTAATAGTCTACATACATCTCATATATGAGGACCAATAAGTCACTAGCCCTCCCACTACTCTTAGTGTAGGGTGGTTTGGTCAATAATCCCAATAAACAAGATCCACATTCCTCAAATGATTCAAAATCATATGAGTCTAAAAGTCCATGTTAATGGAGTTTAGATATATGTTTCTTATTTATCTGACCAAATCGGCAATGCCATATGAACGCGTTGTTCATATTATTCGGTTTAGATTTCCCATTTATATTATAGATGTCTTCAATATTATTTTGTTTCTCATCATCAAGGATATGAAGACCATTTAATGACATATGCAATACAATAAGGCATATCATTAAATGAATATAAAACTTCTTATTATCAATAAGAAAATTATATCCTTCATCATCCATATAAGAAATGAAGATAATACTTGATACGGAAGCAAGTATAGAAGCTAAGGGAAAGGAGCTAATGTTGAGCTCCAAGAGTGTGGACCAGACTTTAGGGGTCAACTTGAGTCCAATTTTTGTTAACATGATTAGTTGGGCTTAAATAAGTGTGCTGAATGTTTGATCAGCTTTTGGAATAATTTTGTTTGGGTTATATCTACTTTTTGAAAGCCCAGATCGTGTTAAATTCCGTGTGGGTTAAAGTTTAAGTCATGATCTTTCATATGACTACTTATGGCAGTTTTGAGGACAAGTTCTTGAAGAGTTGTGGCTGTTCGAATTCTGACTGTTCAGATTCGACGAATTTACTTTGTTTTCATCACCTAGTAATTATCTTATTTATTAATAATTAATGTCTAGTTTATCCTAACTTGGAAGGATGTTCCAAGATTATTATAAATACCCTACAACATGCATTTGTAAGGCATTGAGTGATTGAATAAAAATTTCCTTTGTGAGTTTGCGAACTTACTCCAATTCTTGCGAGAATTGTTCTTAAGCCTTGCGAGGTTTAAACACCATTCTGCCCTTGCGAGGACAGCCCTAGTCTTACGAGATTAGGATTATCTAGTTTTAGCTCTTGTTCCTTGCGAGGTTCTTGAGTTAATCCATATCCATTCTAAAATATACTAGTTTACGCATCAAATTGGTATCAGAACCTGGTTATAAACAACCTTCTTAGCGTTGTTTTGTTTATGGGTGTAGAGATGGCAGATAACAACATTTTTCATGACGATTCAGAAATGTGGAGTCGTCTGGAGGCATTAACTGCATCGATAGAGAGCATGGATGGAATGATGTGTCAGTTGATTGATCTTAATCTCTATGAAGCGAGAGGGAGAAATCGACATGGGTCTAATTCTGATGATTCAAGGAGTCTACCAAGCCATCGTGCTACATATGATGATGATCATGGGCTAAAGTTAGATGCTCCAGAATTTCAAGGTGATTTGGATCCCGAGACGTTTCTTGATTGGCTAAGGCAGATTGAGCGTGTTTTTGAGTACAAAGATTTTGATGAACACAAGAAGTTTAAAGTGGCAACCGTTAAGTTGACAAAGCATACTTCTTTGTGGTACGAGAATTTGAAGAATCAAAGAAGACGTGAGGGTAAAAGCAGAATTGATACTTGGGAGAAATTGAAGAAACATCTCAGGAAGCGGTTCTTACCAAGGGATTTTGAGCAGGAGCAATACTTAAAACTCACTTCTTTGCAGCAAGTAAACCTTACTGTGAGTGAATATGTTCATGAATTTGAGAAATTAACGATTGTTTGTGATCTTGGAGAAAGGGACGAGATGAAGATAGCAAGGTTTATTAAGGGTTTATCTCACCAATTGCAGCAAAAAGTTGAAGTTCATCCATATTCAACTTTTGATGATGTTTGCAAGTTGGCTATCAAATTCGAGAAACAAGAGAAGAGCAAGAAGTCTACTATGGTACGTGAATATACTAAAGTCTATAACAGCCCTTTGAAGCCTAGTGTCTCATCTACTTCGAAGGAGGTCAAGAAGGAAGAGCCAAAGGAGAAGGGTAAGGCTGTTTTGGAGCCTAAGTTCAGGAGGTGTTATAAGTGTCAAGGTTATGGTCACATTGCAAATGAGTGCCCTCAAAAGTGCACACTTACTTTGCAAGATCTTGACTTGCTAGAACCCAATTTTGTGGTCGAGGAAGATGAGGATGAAGTTGCAAATTATGATGTGAGTCCACCAAGTGAGAAGGAGATGCTTGTGGTGCGAAATCTTCACATTAAATCTGGTCCGGAGGAGCAAAATCAACGCAACCAGATTTTTCACTCTTGGTACGAGGTTGGTGGTAAGACATGCAACTTTATTATTTATAGTGGTTCATTTACAAATGCTGCATCTAGTGAAATGGCGGAGAAACTTAAGCTTCCTACTACTACTCATCCTGATCCATATACGTTGCATTGGTTGAATGATGATGGTGGTATTAAGATTAAAAAGCAAGCACTCATTACTTTTGTTGTTGGCCCATATAAAGATGAGTTTTATGTGATGTGGTTCCCATGAAAGTTTGTCATTTGTTGCTTGGGAGGCCATGGCAGTTTGACCGTGACATGTCTCATCAAGGGAAGAGTAATGTTTATTTTGTCCTAAAGGGTAAGGAGAAGTACAACTTTAAGCCTTTAACTCCAAGAAAGGACATTCCGAAGCAAGAGAAGATATTCTTGAGTGCTAAAGAATTGGCAGAAGAAGTTGAACCAGAGGATAAGTTGTATATCTTTTTTGGTCGTGATAACTCCCCTACTCGAACGGATTCTTGTGATGACTCGCATGTACAAAGGTTACTTGAGGAGTATGGTGATGTATTCTCGGACGAGTTACCACCTAGTTTACCCCCAAAGCATGGGATTAAGCATCAAATTGATCTTATTCCTGGTGCTATACTTCCCAACAAACTAGCCTATCGGTGCAACCCCGAAGAAAGTAAAGAGTTGCAGAAGCAAGTGCAAGAGCTGATTGATCGTGGTTATGTTCGAGAGAGCCTAAGTCCGTGTGCTGTACCGGTTCTTTTGGTGCAAAAGAAGGATGGAACATGGCACATGTGTGTTGATAGTCGAGCTGTCAACAATATTACTATTAAGTATCGTTTTCCTATGCCAAGGTTGGATGATATGTTAGATGAGTTGCATGGAGCTCATGTTTTCTCAAAGATTGATTTGAGATCTGGTTATCACCAAATGAGGATTCGTGATGGGGATGAATGGAAGACAGCCTTCAACACAGAGCAAGGCCTTTATGAATGGCTAGTTATGCCATTTGGGTTGTGAAATGCTCCTAGTTCATTCATGCGACTTATGAATGAGGTATTCCGACCTTTTCTTAATTTATTTGTTGTTGTTTATTTGGATGACATTCTTGTATACAGTAAGAACACGGAGGAACATCTTATGCATTTGAGGAATGTGTTTAACAAGTTGAGAGAGCAGAAGTTATATGGGAAACTTGAAAAATGCATGTTTTTGGTGCCGAGTGTGACCTTTCTTGGTTACATAGTTTCTGGAGATGGTGTTCATGTGGATCCTTCCAAAGTTGAGGCTATTGAATCATGGCCTATTCCAAGATCAAGAACGGAGGTAAGGAGTTTCCATGGATTGGCATCTTTCTATCGACGTTTCATCAAGAATTTTAGCTCTATTGTTGCCCCAATTACTGAGCTTACAAAGAAGGGAGAATTTGTGTGGACTTCAAGTGCTCAAAAGGCGTTTGATGAAATCAAAAGTAAGCTATGCTCATCTCCTGTTTTGGCACTACCCGATTTTGAAAAGTTGTTTGAAGTGGAATGCGATGCAAGTGGAGTTGGCATTGTAGCTGTTTTGGTACAAGAGAAGAAATCTATTGCCTACTTTAGTGAGAAGTTAAGTGGAGCGAGGCTGAATTATTCTGTTTATGATAAAGAATTCTATGCTATTGTTCGTGCATTGGATCATTGGGCTCATTATCTATGTCCCAAGCCGTTTGTTCTTCATTCTGATCATGAGGCCTTGAAGTTCATACATGGACAGCAAAAGCTGAATGCAAGACATGACAAATGGGTAGAATTTTTACAATCTTTTACTTTTTCTTCTAAGTACAAATCTAGTGTTTCAAATGTGGTTGCGGATGCATTGTCTAGGAGACATTGTTTGCTTGTTACACTTGATGCAAGGTTGCTTGGCTTTGAGCAAATTAAAGAGTACTACAAATCTGATCCAAGTTTCTGTCAAGAGATTGAGAGTCCTTCTAGCTTGTTCATTGTGCAAGATGGTTTTCTTTTTAAAGGGTATCGGCTTTGTGTTCCTAAATGCTCCATTAGGGAATTGCTTGTTAGAGAAGCACATGGGGGAGGACTTGCTGGTCATTTTGGTGTGCAAAAGACTTATGAGATTCTTGGTGAGCATTTTTATTGGCCTAACATGCTTAAGAATGTGCAGGAGGTTGTGGCGAGGTGTGCTACTTGTCAAAAATCAAAGAGTTTCTTTCATAAAGGACTCTATACACCATTACCTGTTCTGGATCAGCCTTGGGATGATGTTAGCATGGATTTCATTGTTGGTTTACCTAGAACTCAAAGGGGAAAGGATGCTATTATGGTGGTGGTTGATCATTTTTCAAAGATGAGTCATTTTGTTCCATGTCATAAGACGGATGATGCATCCCATGTTGTAGATTTATACTATAAAGAGATTGTTCATTTGCATGGGATTCCAAAGTCCATTATTTCTGATCTGGACACTAAGTTCCTTAGCTAATTTTGGAAGACTCTATGGCGTTTGGTTGGTACTAAGTTGCTATTTAGTACGTCCCATCATCCACAGACAGATGGACAAACTGAAGTGACAAATCGGACTCTTGGGAGCTTATTGCATGGTTTGGTGAGTAGAACTACCAAAGATTGGGATGTTAAGCTTGCTCATGATGAGTTTGCATACAATAGAACTCCTTCATCTACTACTGGTCGTTCTCCTTTTGAGATAGTTTATGGTGTTAATCCGTATATGCCCATTGACTTGATTCCTATACCGAAGAAGGAAATGCTGAGCTTCGAAGCAAAAGAAAGGCAAGTTGCATTTATGAGGATTTGTGAGCAAGTTAAAGCTCAGATTGAGAAGGCAAATGCTAAGTATAAAGAAAGATCCAACAAAGGGCGTACTCAACATGTTTTTAAGGTTGGTGATCTTGTGTGGCTGCATTTTCGCAAGGAGAGATTTCCTTCAGAGAGAAAGAACAAGCTTATGCTGAGAGCTGATGGTCCCTTTCCTGTGTTGGAAAGGTATGGTGATAGTGCATATAAACTTGAGCTACCCGATGAGTTTGGTAATGTGAGTGCTACTTTCAATGTTGGTCATCTATCCCATTACTTGGATGACAAAAATTTGAGGGCAAATTCTTTTAAAGGGGAGGAGAATGATACGAAAGCAAGTATAGAAGCTAAGGGAAAGGAGCTAATGTTGAGCTCAAGAGTGTGGACCAGACTTTAGGGGTCAACTTGAGTCCAATTTTTGTTAACATGATTAGTTGGGCTTAAATAAGTGGGCTAAATGTTTGATCAGCTTCTGGAATAATTTTGTTTGGGTTATATCTACTTTTTGACGTCCCATCATCCACAGACAGATGGACAAACTGAAGTGGCAAATCGGACTCTTTGGAGCTTATTGCGTGGTTTGGTGAGTAGAACTACCAAATATTGGGATGTTAAGCTTGCTCATGCTGAGTTTGCATACAATAGAACTCCTTCATCTACTACTGGTCGTTCTCCTTTTGAGATAGTGTATGGTGTTAATCCATATATGCCCATTGACTTGATTCCTATACCGAAGAAGGAAATGGTGAGCTTCGAAGCAAAAGAAAGGCAAGTTGCATTTATGAGGATTTGTGAGCAAGTTAAAGCTCAGATTGAGAAGGCAAATGCTAAGTATAAAGAAAGATCCAACAAAGGGCGTACTCAACATGTTTTTAAGGTTGGTGATCTTGTATGGCTGCATTTTCGCAAGGAGAGATTTCCTTCAGAGAGAAAGAACAAGCTTATGCCGAGAGCTGATGGTCCCTTTCCTGTGTTGGAAAGGTATGGTGATAGTGCATATAAACTTGAGCTACCCGATGAGTTTGGTAATGTGAGTGCTACTTTCAATGTTGGTGATCTATCCCCTTACTTGGATGACGAAAATTTGAGGGCAAATTCTTTTAAAGGGGAGGAGAATGATACGGAAGCAAGTATAGAAGCTAAGGGAAAGGAGCTAATGTTGAGCTCCAAGAGTGTGGACCAGACTTTAGGGGTCAACTTGAGTCCAATTTTTGTTAACATGATTAGTTGGGCTTAAATAAGTGGGTTGAATGTTTGATCAGCTTCTGGAATAATTTTCTTCGGGTTATATCTACTTTTTGACGTCCCATCACCACAGACAGATGGACAAACTAAAGTGACAAATCGGACTCTTGGCAGCTTATTGCGTGGTTTGGTGAGTAGAACTACCAAAGATTGGGATGTTAAGCTTGCTCATGCTGAGTTTGCGTACAATAGAACTCCTTCATCTACTACTGGTTGTTCTCCTTTTGAGATAGTATATGGTGTTAATCCGTATATGCCCATTGACTTGATTCCTATACCGAAGAAGGAAATGGTGAGCTTCGAAGCAAAAGAAAGGCAAGTTGCATTTATGAGGATTTGTGAGCAAGTTAAAGCTCAGATTGAGAAGGCAAATGCTAAGTATAAAGAAAGATCCAACAAAGGGCGTACTCAACATGTTTTTAAGGTTGGTGATCTTGTGTGGCTGCATTTTCGCAAGGAGAGATTTCCTTCAAAGAGAAAGAACAAGCTTATGCCGAGAGCTGATGGTCCCTTTCCTGTGTTGGAAAGGTATGGTGATAGTGCATATAAACTTGAGTTACCCGATGAGTTTGGTAATGTGAGTGCTACTTTCAATGTTGGTGATCTATCCCCTTACTTGGATGACGAAAATTTGAGGGCAAATTCTTTTAAAGGGGAGGAGAATGATACGGAAGCAAGTATAGAAGCTAAGGGAAAGGAGCTAATGTTGAGCTCCAAGAGTGTGGACCAAACTTTAGGGGTCAACTTGAGTCCAATTTTTGTTAACATGATTAGTTGGGCTTAAATAAGTTGGCTGAATGTTTGATCAGCTTCTGGAATAATTTTGTTCGGGTTATATCTAGTTTTTGATAGCCCAGATCGTGTTAAATTCTGTGTGGGTTAAATTTTAAGTCATGATCTTTCATATGACTACTTATGGCGGTTTTGAGGACAAGTTCTTGAAGAGTTGTGGCTGTTCGAATTTTGACTGTTCAGATTCGACGAATTTACTTTGTTTTCATCACCTAGTTATTATCTTATTTATTAATAATTAATGTCTAGTTTATCCTAACTTGGAAGGATGTTCCAAGATTATTATAAATACCCTACAACATGCATTTGTAAGACATTGAGTGATTGAATAAAAATTTCCTTTGTGAGTTTGCGAACTTACTCCAATTCTTGCGAGAATTGTTCTTAAGCCTTGCGAGGTTTAAACCCCATTCTGCCCTTGCAAGGACAGCCCTAGTCTTGCGAGATTAGGATTATCTAGTTTTAGCTCTTGTTCCTTGCGAGGTTCTTGAGTTAATCCATATCCATTCTATAATATACTAGTTTACGCATCAATACTCCTACTCAAATCCGGAACGTAGTAACATTTATTCAAAACAAGTACTAGTCCACTAGGTAAATTGACTTCATAAGTCCCTATAGCTAATGCATCAACTTTTGCTCCATTCTCACGCATAGGTTTAATTCACCTTCTTTGAGTAGCTTTCTATTCTCTGTTCCTTGCACATTTAAACAAATGTGGGATCCATATCCAGTATCATATACCCAATAACAAGAAGTCGAAAGGAAAATATCTATCATATAGTTACTTGAAGTAGTAGCAATCATATTGCCCTTCTTCACCTTTTAGGCCTTCCTAATAAGCCTTGCAACTTTGCTTCCAATGACCAATCTCATTGCAATGGTAGCAAAATGCATCCTTTTGAGACACTTTGGGTTTAGCCTCTTCGGCTTTGGCAATTTTTTTTTGCCCTAGGTTTAGCAACTTTTGCTTTACCTTCTTTACCTTCCTTTATGAACCCCTTTCTTGTGTTAACTATTAACACACTTGCGGATTGCTCCTTTTGTATGTCATGCATTAAGAGCCTTCACCACAACATACATCTTTTACCTAGCTTGCACTTGGAACATTTTCTTTGTGCGTAGTGCTAGAACAAAAGTAACTTTCATGTGTTCAAGGTTCTTCATAAGAGCATTTAAACATGATGGCAAGCAAAATCATTAGAATCATCAACATGTTTCTAATGTTGCTCCTTATTTGCCCTTTGCAACTTTTGCAGTGGGTTCAGCAGGAATGGATTCGTTAAGAACGTACACTTTTGCCTAAGAACAATTCTTTAAGCTTCTGATCCAATCAGAATAGTCTGTACCGTTCTATTTGAACTTGTCCTTCATAAGGACGAATCACAATTTATTGTGTAATGCTATTTCTACAACAAAAATATGCAAACTATATGAACACATATCAATATTAACACATTTATCATCTAAGAGCAAATAATGTATTTCACAAATACTCCCACTAAATTATACACCTTCAAATACAAACATGTATCACATAATCATAGTAGGCTAAGATCCATATTTCACTTAATTCCGGTTTAACTGAGCTAATACCCGAAATCAAGCTATTTAGGTAGAAACATCAATCATATCACTATATGACTCTTAGATCTTTAATGAGATTTCAATAGATATCATATATCAAAATATGTTTTAAATCTCATCTATGCCTTGGGTCAAATCTTATTTGAAAGCACCAATTAAGTCAAAACCTTTTTCAAACATATAAGGCATGGAACGATGCACTTGACTATGGCCAAAACTACATCAACCATAATCTTATCTTGATCACAAACTAAGATATAATTATGCACCCAACTATGGCTGAAACTACATCAAAATACCCTAAATTTCACAAGTGTTCTAATCAAGGAATGACATTAGACTTAAATATTTAGAAGGTTTTCAACATGTAACAAACATCGCATGGTTGTAACTTAGATCTCATGTGAACATAATCATGAACATAGGGCTTCACAAAATTTCATATAAACAATTTGATTCAATTTTGAGAAATTATAAATCTAATTTAATCATATTACAAGATTAATAACCTATGTGATAAGCTAATCTAATTAATTTATCATTAATCATGAATCATGGTATATCACATATACTTGTTTTTCATAGTAACAAAACACATAGGATCTAGATCTATTTCATATCACATGGTAGCAAATAATCATATTAAATCTATCATGCAATTTCAATCCTAATCATAGCAAAACCAGGCTCTGATACCACTGTTGGGTTTTGGGGTTACAAACGCAGCGAAAGATTTAACAATAACATCAAAACCCTAGCCTAAGATCCGTCTAGCATGAAGAGATTAGAAATTAATATGAGATAGAATTTACATACCTTGAATGCGATAAAGATTAACTTGGATTCGAATATGAAAATTGAATCTCAAAACGAATATCAAAACCGTTGATGAAGGTTTTGATCTTCTCCTTGTTCTTTACCTTGTGAAGAATCGATGATGGAAGGCTTCAAGCTTTTGGTAATTAACCAATCACCCTTATCGTTAATCCACACTCGAACGGACCAAGAATGATTCTTGATTGATTGCTAGTTGATCCAATTATTGAAAATGATTTTTCAATAATCAATGGCAAAAAGGATTTTGATCTTTGATTCTAAATCTAGATCCCAATTTTGTGTTTCATAAACCCAAAATTACCTGTGTTTTTGGCAGACCATGGCTCCTATTTATACTAAGTATAAATCCCTAACATTTAGGGGAGAATCCTAGTCAAAAACCAACACCAAATCAGCAAAGGAAAAGCAATACGTACCAAAATTAGCCGCTGGCACGACTCGTCCTCAGCGGCACGAGTCGTGCCTTATGTCCAATTACGTCGTACGACTTAACGAACCAGTTTTTCAGGTTGTCAAATCAAAGGGGCACGAGTCGTGCCAGAGAGCACGAGTCGTGTGCACGACTCGTCCCTCTGGGCATGAGTCGTCCCCAATAACATACCCCCAGAATCTGTCGTCCCTTCTTAAGGCACGAATTGAGCCAATGTCGCACGACTCGTCCCCTGAAGCATCAGTCGTGACAGAGTCGTCCCCAGAGCCCAAAATTCATCCTTTTAGCCATTTTTAATCCGTTCTTTTGTGTGTGACCCTTTAGGAATTATATTTTATGTTTGTAGTGAGTTGAAATATCAACCTCACAAGACATAAGTGACTTCTAGCAAATCATTATGTCCACCCAATTAAATATAACATCATAGCTTGATTCCTTGATAATAGAATGTCACAATCCCTTTGTCCACGATGTCCAATTGAACATGAGTCATGGTCTATGTCAACTCATTCCGTTCAATGCTTTCTCGATTCCGAATATGTTGATAATGCAAATGCATTTGATCTCTATCAAATCATTTGAGTGCGGCCACACATTTCATCGACATCATTTATCAAGGGGCCCAAGCAAACATCTCTCTTTATAAGAGGGACAAATCCCATCTTGACTTATCATTCTTCCCTATATGGATCCAAACGTGCTAACATAGCCCTTATCGCTATCTGATTAAAGATAGTGTTAGACTATATCAAACACGATCTTCACCATGTGGAAGATGATGATAATCTCAGGTACAAGGATTCAATAACACGACTATCATGAGATTTATTCATAACACATATGATTATTGACCATGTCATAAATCTCATCGGTAGGTCATGTCCAATACTTGTTCTCTAGCAAGTATCCATAAGTGTAATGTGCATCACATATATATAATCATCTCTATGATTATCCACTACCAACTTATACTAGGTGTTCACAACAACTATGGACGCAATTCAATATAATAAACATGAAAACATATAATGAATAGAATAAATGCGCTCTATAATAAATAATAAAGATTATACATAACGGTTCAAGTCAATCATAACTATAGCCTAGGGCATTACCCCAATATAAAGTTCTACCGGATTAGTGATACTTGGAACAACTTCCAAGTCACTAATGAACTTCTTGATCCAAACTGCCTACTTAGCTGCATCGGATGCTGCTATATATTCGGCCTCTGTAGTAGAATCAGCAATAGTAATCTTCTTGGAACTCTTCCAACATATCGCACATCCATTAAGCATAAACACAAATCCCGACTGCAACCGGAAATCATCCTTGTCGATTTGGAATCTAGCTTCTGTGTAACCTCTTACAATAAGATCTTCTTCCATCCCTCCAAATACCAAAAATGCATCCTTAGTCCTTCTTAAGTACTTTAGGATCGTCTTGACTGCCATCCAATGGTTCTCACCAGGATCAGATTGGTATCGACTCGTCATGCTCAAAGCATACGAGACGTCGGGTCTGGTACAAATCATAGCGTACATGATAGATCCAATAGCCAAAGTGTATGGAACTTCATTCATCCTCTTTCGTTCATCAGTTGTCTTAGGAAACTGAGTCTTACTAAGAGTAACACCATGACCCATTCGCAAGTTACCTCTCTTAGAATTTTCCATCTTGAATCTTCTAAGAACCTTGTCAATGTAGGTACTTTGACTCAAACCAAGACTTGACAGTCTCAAGCGCAGGAATGTCATTTCTAATGAGTAAAATATCATCAACATACAATAAGAGAAATAGCACAACGCTCCCACTGAGTTTCATGTATACACAAGGTTCATCTTCGTTCTTGACAAAACCAAACTCTTTGATTTTCTCATTGAATCGAAGGTTCCAACTCCTATAAGCTTGCTTCAATCCATAAATGGATCTTTGCAACTTGCATACCTTGTTAGAATTTCGTGGATCAACAAAACCTTCGGGTTGTGTCATATATACATCCTCAAGCAGTTTTCCATTAAGGAAAGCGGTTTTGACATCCATTTGTCACATCTCATAGTCATAATATGTAGCTATGGCAATCAAAATTCTAACAGACTTAAGCATGGAAACAGGCGAGAAGGTTTCATCATAGTCTACACCATGAGTTTACCTATATCCCTTTTGCTACAAGCCTAGCCTTGTAAGTATGCACCTTCCCATCCATGTCAGTCTTCTTCTTGAAGACCCACTTGCACCCTATGGTTTTTACACCTTCGGGTGGATCAATCAAGTTCCAAACTTGATTATCCGACACGGATTGCAATTCGGATTTCATGGCTTCTAACCATTTATCCGAATCGGGATCGGACATCGCCTCTTGATAGGAAGTAGGTTCATCATTCTCAATGGCTTCCACTTCATTACTTTCCGACACGAGAAATCCATATCTCTCAGGTGCGGATCGTAACCTATCCGATCCACGATGGAATTATGGATCTTGAACCAGTTCCACAACTTCTTGTGGACTTGGTTCAGTCTCTACTATCGGTTCCATGTTATTTTTGGGTTCTTGAACTTCTTAAAGATAAATTTTACTCCCACTAGATGCTTTATTGAGAATCTGTTTCTCAAGAAAAGTACCATATTGAGCAACAAACACTTTGTTCTCAACGCGGTTGTAAAAGTAATACCCTTTGGTTTTCTTAGGGTAACCAACGAAAATAACCTAGTCAGATTTAGGTGCTAACTTATCAGAGACAAGTCTATTCACATAAGCTTCGCAACCCCAAATCTTCATGAAAGACAAATTAGGTTTTCTTCCATGCCACTTCTCATGTGGGGTTTTAGGAGTCGATTTAGTAGGGACTCTGTTCAGTGTGAACGCAGCAGTCTCTATTGCATGTCTCCAAAAGGATATAGGAAGGTCTACTTGACTCATCATCGAACGAACCATATCTAATATGGTTCTATTCCTCCTCTCGGAAACACCATTCCATTATGGCATTTCGGGTGGAGTCAACTCTGAAACAATTAGTTTTTGAGATGATTGTCAAACTCTTGGCTCAAATACTCTCCACCACGATCGGATCGAAGTGCTTTAATTATTTTGCCAAGTTGATTTTGTACTTCATTTTGAAATGTTCTAAACATCTCAAAGGATTCACTCTTTGACTTCATTAGATAGATATAGCCATATCTAGATAAGTCATCGGTGAATGTAATGAAATACCTAAATCCTCCCCTAGCAATGCCGTTCATTGGTCCGCATACATCAGTATGTATTAGGCCCAATAAGTCACTAGCCCTTTCACTACTCTTAGTGTAGGGTGGTTTGGTCATTTTGCCCAATAAACAAGATTCGCATATCTCATATGATTCATAATCATGTGAGTCTAACATTCCATCTTTGTGGAGTTTAGAAATGTGTTTCTCGTTTATATGACCAAGCCGGCAATGCCACATGAACCAGTTGTTCACATCATTCGGTTTAGACTTCTTGTCTAAATGATAAACATTTTCTACGCTATTTTGTTTCTCATCAACATCAAGAACATAAAGGCCATTAAATAAATTTGCAATACCATAAAGCATATCATTTAAGTAAATATAAAACATCTTATTCTTAATAAGAAAATTATACGCTTCATTATCCAAACAAGAAACAGAAATAATATTCCTACTCAAATCCGGAACATAGTAACAATTGTTTAAAACAAGTAATAAGCCACAAGGTAAAGTTACATCATATGTCCCTACGGCTAATGCAGCAACTCTTGCTCTATTCCCCACACGTAGGTCAACTTCACCTTGTTTGAGCAGCTTTCTATTCCTTAGTCCCTGTACATTTAAACAAATGTGAGATTTGTTGGGTTTCGTGGGTCCATGCGCAGCGGAAGAAAGTAAATTAACACGAAAAACCCGGAGCCTTGGATCCGTTCTAGATGAGTAATTAAATGAGATGAAATAGAATAACCAGTCTTGTGTGCTTTTGTCTTTGATAAACGCGTTCCAACTCCAGATTGATGATCTTGTGAATCCTTGAATCACAAAAGTTAGATCTTGAATTGCGAAGATCCTCTATGTGTATCCACGCATTGAACGAACCCTAGAACAGTTCTAGGAGGATTGCTAGATCCTTTGATTGAAACTCCTTTCAATCAATGAAGAAATATGGAATTGGTGTTTTAATTTCTCAATTCACAATTGAAAAACTCTCAATTTTGTGTTTCTATAAACTCAAAAACGTCACTTGGCTGCTAGGGCTGAAGAGGGGTAGTATTTATACTTTATAAATATTATTCCCTTTTTGAAAACCCTAATCCAAATCGGTTTCAGCCCAGATGGGACGTGGGCGGTCGCCCACCTGCTTAAAAACATTATTCGAAATTCCACATGGGCGATCGCCCACATGGGGGTGGGCGGTCGCCCACCTGTACAGTCTCCAATGCACAATTTCGAATAATACATGAGCGGTCGCCCATACCCCTTTGAGCGGTCGCCCAATTCAACGATTGACTTGTGGGCGGTCGCCCATGGTACACCTGGGCGATCGCCCATCAGCCCAGATTCCATAATTTCCATTTTTGAAAATTCGTTCGATGCGTGTGACCCCATAGGACTATATTATGTTGGCAATGAGTTCGATCACATCGATCCTCATAAGACATGAGCGAACTCTAGCAAGCCATCATGCCTACCCAAATAATACAATATCAAGTTCAATTTCCTACATAGAACATATCATAATCCCATTGTCACATGATGTTATATTGAACATGAGTCATGGTCCACGTCAACTTATATTGTTCAATGCTTTCTCGTTACCAAGTAAATTGATCAATCGAATGATATTAATCACATTAATTCATTCGGACATGGCCATGTACATCATCAATCTTACTTACGAGTGGCCTAGCAAACATCTCTCTTTACGAGGGACAAGTTCCCATCTTGACTTATCATTCTTCCCAACAAGAATCCTATCATGCCAATAATAGCCCTTATTGTTATCCGGTTAAAGACAACGTTAAACTATATCAAACACAATATTCCTCGAGTGGAAGACGATGATAATCTCAGGTCAAAGGATATCAATGATATAACTATATGAGATTTAATTATGACATTTGACCATGACATAAATCTCATAATGGGTCAAGTCCAGTACCTTGTTCTCCAACAAGTACCCATGAATTTAATGTGCATCTCTATGCATATAATCATCACATGATTATCCATTAAACTTCATACTAGTGCTTCATAAGTACTAGGGACACGATTATTAAAGTAAACATGCAAACATATATAATAATCAAAATAACAATCTCTTATATAAATGAATAATGACATTACATATAAGTCTATCTCTATAGGCCTAGGGCACTAACACCTATAGTCTCCCACTTGCACTAAGCCTAATCATTCATGTATCTTATACCCATGGACCTAACATGACCATCATATTTAGCTTGTGGCAAAGGCTTGGTGAGAGGGTCCGCAATGTTGTCATCCGTAGGTACCTTGCATATCTTGACGTCTTCACTTTCACAGATTTCTCGAATGAGGTGGAAACGCCTCAGAATGTGTTTGGATCATTGATGTGACCTTGGTTCTTTTGCTTGGGTAATAGCACCATTATTGTCACAATAAAGCTCTATCGGGTTAGTGATACTCGGAACGACTTCTATGTCACTAACGAACTTCTTGATCCAAAACACCTCCTTAGCTGCATCCGATGCTGCTATATATTCAGCTTTGGTTGTAGAATCAGCAACAGTGCTTTGCTTGGAACTCTTCCAACAAATGGCACCTCCATTTAGCATAAACACGAACCCAGACTGCGATCTAAAGTCATCTTTGTCGGTTTGGAAGCTTGCATCTGTGTAACCCTTTACAACCTGATCATCTTTCATTCCTCCAAATACCAAGAATACATCCTTAGTTCTTCTCAAGTACTTAAGGATATTCTTGACTGCTATACAATGGTTCTCACCAGGATCAGACTGGTATCTACTCGTCATGCTCAGAGCATACGAGACATCAGGTCTAGTACATAACATGGCATACATGATAGACCCAATTGCCGAAGCATATGGAATATCATTCATCCTCTTTCACTCATCATTTGTCTTAGGACAATGAGTCTTGCTAAGAGTAATGCCATGTCCCATTGGCAAGTTCCCTCTCTTTGAATTTTCCATACGGAATCTTCTAAGGACCTTGTCAATATATGTACTTTGACATAGACCAATCATCCTTCTTGATCTATCTCTATAGATCTTGATAACAAGGATATAAGCCACTTCACCCATATCTTTCATTGAGAAACATTTTCCTAACCAGGACTTAACAGTCTCAAGCGCAGGAACATTGTTTCCAATGAGCAAGATGTCATCGACATATAACACCAGAAATAGTACTATGCTCCCACTTATTTTCTTGTATACACAAGGCTCATCTTCGTTATTGATGAAGCCAAACTCTTTGAATGATCCATCAAAACGCAGATTCCAACTCCTCGAAGCTTTCTTTAACCCATAAATGGATCTCTGCAACTTACATACTTTATTAGAATTCTTTGGATCGACAAACCCTTCAGGCTGTATCATGTATACATCCTCAAGTAGGTTTCTTTTAAGAAACGCTATTTTGACATCCATTAGCCATATCTCATAGTCATAATATGCGGCTATGGCAATTAAGATTCTAATAGACTTAAGCAATGCTACGGGTGAAAAAGTTTCATCATAGTCAACACCATAAATTTCCCTATACCCCTTAGCAACAAGCCTAGCCTTGTAAGTATGTACCTTCCCATCCATGTCGGTTTTCTTTTTGAAAACCCACTTGCACCCTATGGCTTTTACACCTTCAGGTGGATCAATCAAGTTCCAAACTTGATTATCGTACATGGATTTGATCTCGGATTCCATGGCTCCTAGCCACTTATCCGAATCAGGAGTGGACATCTCCTCTTGATAGGAAGTAGGTTCATCATTCTCAATGATTTCTACTTCGTTACTTTCCGTCATGAGAAATCCATATCTCTCAGGTTCGGATCGTATCCTATCCGATCTGCGAAGAACTTGTGTATCTTGAACCGGTTCCACAACAACTTGTGAATTTGGTTTCGTCTCTACTATTGGTTCCTTGTCATTTTTGGGTTCTTGAATTTCTTCAAGATCAATTTTACTCCCACTAGTTTCTTTAGAGAGAAACTATTTCTCTAGAAAGACACCATGTCGAGCAACAAACACTTTGTTCTCGGATCGGTTGTAAAATTGATATCCTTTCGTTTCCTTGGGATAACCAACGAAAATATATTTATCGGATCTGGGTGCAAGCTTATTTTCAGAAACTAATTTCTTTACATAAGCTTCACATCCCCAAATCTTCATGAAAGATAAACTAGGTTTTCTTCCATGCCACATCTCATGTGGGGTCTTAGGAGCCGATTTAGTAGGGACTCTATCAAGTGTGAAAGCAGCTGTTTCCAGTGCATGTCCCCAAAAAGAAATAGGAAGGTTAACTTGACTCATCATCGATCGAACCATATCTAATATAGTTCGATTTCTCCTCTCGGACACACCATTCACTACAAGAAAACTGTCATTTAGCGACGGATTTTAGCGACGGACACAATTCCGTCGCTAATAGCGACGGATTAGTGAGGGATTAGTGAAGGATAAAAAATAAAAAATAAAAAGCTGAAAACGACAACTTTAACGACGGATTTAACGACGGATTTAACGACGGACAATATTTCCTTACTATTTCGTCGCAAAATTGGCGCCAAAAAATTGCGCCTCTTTTTACCGACGGTTTACCGACGGATTAACGAGGGATTGCAATTTTTTATTACCGACAGATGTATTTCGTCGCTATAGAATTAAAAAAATAAAAAAAATTTATTTTATTTTCATTTAGCGACGGATTAACGACGGAAATTTGAAAATAATATAACGACGGATAAATTCCGTCGCTATATAAAGTAAAAAATAAATAAATATTATTTCTTATTCATTACCGACGGATTAGCGAGGGAATAACGAGGGATTGCAATTTTTTATTACCGACGGATGTATTTCGTCGCTATAGAATTAAAAAAATAAAAAAAATTTATTTTATTTTCATTTAGCGACGGATTAACGACGGAAATTTGAAAATAATATAACGACGGATAAATTCCGTCGCTATATAAAGTAAAAAATAAATAAATATTATTTCTTATTCATTACCGACGGATTAGCGAGGGAATAACGAGGGATTGGAAAAAAATTTTACCGACGGATGCATTTCGTCGCTATATAATTAAAAAAATAAAAATATATTATTTCAATTTCTTTTAGCGACGGATTAACGACGGATTACCGACGGATTTTTTTTTTTTTTTTTTTTTTACAATTTAATGTATGTTTATTAATACATAATTGTTAAGTTTACCTCAAATGTAAATGATGTAAGGCCAAATATGATAAAATTATAAAAAATATATATTTTTAAATAAAAATTCTTAACTTTTTTTTAAAAAAAATCTCTACTAACAAACATCTCAAATATATTACTAAGCCATAAAAAAAATTAAAAAAAATACATGCTATTGTCCGTCACTCTTTTTTTCTTTTATATACTTATTTTTTAAAAATTAAATCTTAACTTTTTTTTTATGAAACATTTTAAAAAAAATCACTACTTAACAATAAAAAAAAATAACTACTTAACAACTTCTCAAGTAATTTTTTTTATCCAAATTTTTTTTTAAAGAAATCAAAAAAAGTATATGCTATTGTCTGTCTCTCTTTTTTATTTTATAAACTTTCATTTAAAAAAAATGAAACATAACTTTTTTATTATTTAATTGTAATTTATATTTTTAAAATGAATATAGTATATCTTTTGAAGAGTGAATATCAAATATTAATTTTATAAAGTATAAAATTATTTGAATTCATATTTTATTTGGAATATAGTGCATAGGGTATATGAATGGTATATTGTATAGGATATAGGGCATAGGGTATAGGGTATACCCTATAAGGCATAGGGTATACCCTATAGGGTATAGGGTATAGGGCATAGGGTATATGGTATAGGGTATACCCTATAGGGTATATGGCATAGGATATATGGTATACCCTATAGGGTATAGGGTATACCCTATATGGTATAACTAGGGTATAGGACATAGGGTATATGGTATAGGGTATACTCTATAGGGTATAGGGTATACCCTATAGGGTTAGGGTATAGGGTATACCCTATAGGGTATATGGTATAGGGCATATGATATATGGTATAGGATATACCATGTATCCTATGCCCTATACCCTATACTCTATAGGGTATACCCTATAGGGTATACCCTATAGGGTATAGGGTATAGGGTATACCCTATACCATATACCCTATGCCCTATACCCTATAGGGTATACCCTATACCCTATAAGTGGAGGGAATAGTAAAAAAAATTTGTCATTTTAGAAAGTGTGTAGTTTGTAATGGGACGCCCAAAATAGAAAGTGTGCAGTTTGTAGCGAGACAGAGGGAGTATATATGATACATATGATATGCGTATATTGTATATGCTATTGTACGTCCCATTTATACATTAATTTGTCTAAAATAGTCATATTTTCGTTTAAAAAAATATACTTAGAATTCTTCCATTTTTTTTATATAAAATAATTGTTCATTAAAAAAAATCACATATTTTTATTGAAAAAAAATTATTTATTAATCTTAGAAATAATATAATTTATAGTATAAATCACACCAGTGGGTGAACAATACTATGAACAGTACCAAATGTCAAATTTCCCATTTTGCCCTCATTAAATTGTTCCTTTTCCATTTTGCCCTTAAAAACATTTTTTTTTAATTAAAAAAAAAATACATATCCTCGAACACGAGCTTTTATTAGTTAATCAATATTGTGCAAATTAAATAATACTCCCTCACAATACAACCCAAAAAAAAAAAAACCTCTCCTTCTCTACTTCTCACTCAAACAAACGCTGGGCAGACACACAGACTCACATACCCCTCCCTAATCTCTTCGTTCTCTCTCTCTCTAGAACGAGCTCGCCGGTCTTCTTCTCTACCCACCCAAGCGTCGGCCAGTTTGCTCCACCCAAGGTAAGATTTCCCCCTTTCTCTCCTTCTCACTCTCACTCTCACTCGCACGTTCTCCCTTCTCACCCTCTCCCTAACGCTTCGTTCTTTCTCTGTCTCACGCTAGCTCGCCAGCCGTCATCTTATTCCGCCAGAGTTCATCTTCTTCCGCCGGTCTTCTCTTCTCCCCACCGTAAGCTTTCCCCCTTTCTGATTTTCCCCAATTTCTTTTAAAAAATTCTAATTTTAAGAAACCCTAATTTCGATTTTTTTAAAGGAACCTGATTTTCGATTCATTATTTTGTTATAGTTTACGTATTGCTTGTTATGTGAGGGAACTTAACTTGGATATAGATATAATACTTGTCATTTTATTTTATTTTATTTTGGCTTTTTGTTTGCTTCTTTTCTAGAGGCTATCTGACTTGTGGATTGGGACATGTTTGTTATCTAGCTTGTCCACGTGTGTTCTAATTGCAATGTTGTGCTATGTTTTCATGAGTTTGGGTATTGATTGGTGAAAAGGGGTGCTTTTTGTTGATACTTTGAAATTCACATGTTGTCTTTCTGATGTCTAACTTTGAACTTAGCTCTCTTTAGTTACTACGCTACTCTATTTCACTTTTGATTTAGTTAGCAATCATTTATGTAGTATTGGGTATGGTTGCACTCTTTGAATGCGAAGAAGAGTCAGGGCTTGTAACATGTTGTCTGAATATGAATCGGATGATAATCCTCATTATTTCTTCTGAGTTCTGAAGTCAGATTATCTATTCGGTGCTCATAGAATGGGGCTGGATCAATTAGATGAGTCATTAGTGCTAAATTTCCTATGATCTGTTGGTTCTAATTCGTATGTGCTACAGTAACTTTTATTTGGTTTTCTTATACTGTGTATTGTTCAAATCCCTTTTTTTATGCATTTCTTTTGTTGTTTTTAATTTTGGTATATTAGGTGTCAGAAAATGAATTTAGATCGCAGTTGGATGTATAAACGCTCTGAAAATGGTTTTTTATCACAAACTTTTGTTGAGGGAGTTGAAAAGTTTGTTGAATATGCTACTAGTCAAACTGAATGGATGGATGGTGCTAAAATTAAGTGTCCATGCAAGTTGGCTAAGTGTCAGAACCAAAGATTTCTTGATGTGGAAACGGTGAAGTTCCACTTGGTAAAACATGGGTTTGTTCCCAATTACTATATTTGGGCACGCCAAGGAGAAAGAAATCTAACGCATGCTGAGAACAGAAATACGGAGATCGGGGGGTCATCACTTGTTGGTGAAAATGTACCAGATGCGTACACCACTATGGTTTTCGATGCAGCTGGCCCAAATTTTAGTGTTGATGACGATGTTGAGGAGCCACCAAATCCTGAGGCTAAAAAGTTCTATGATATGTTAGAAGCTTCTAAAAAACAGTTGTGGCCCGGATGTGAGAAGCACTCTGAATTATCACTTGTAGCTCGACTGATGAGTTTGAAGGCTGAGAATCGAATGTCTGAAAAATGTTTTGATCAGATGACCGAGATTATGAAGGAGATTGTTCCTGAAAATAATTTTGTTCCCTCTAACTTCTATGAAAGTAAGAAGCTGATGCGCGGGATGGGGTTACCGGTTGAGAAGATTGATTGTTGTTATAATGGTTGTATGATTTATTGGGGTGAGGATTCACATTTAACAACTTGCAAATTTTGTGATCATCCTCGATTTAAAAGGCTCGGCGGGGTATGAAGCGCCAAAAGACCAATATTGCGTACAAGCAAATGTATTACTTCCCATTGACTCCTCGGCTGCAACGGTTGTACACATCTAATGCTACAGCAAAAATGATGAGGTGGCATGCCGAACACATATCTGAGGATGGAGTAATACATCACCCTTCAGATTCACACCTTGGAAACATTTTAGCCAAATACATCCGAGTTTGCCAAAGCGAAATATCGAGTTGGGATTGTGCAGATGGATTTCAACCATTTGGTCGATCAGGGAAACAATTTTCATCATGGCCGGTGATTATAACACCATATAATTTGCCTCCGGTGTGTGTATGAAAGACGAATATATGTTCTTGGCCGTGTTGGTTCCGGGCCAAATAACCCAAAGCATAGATTGGATGTCTACTTGCAACCTCTTATTGCAGAGTTGAAGCAATTGTGGGAAGTAGGTGTTTGTTCATATGATATTTCCAAGAAGCAAAATTTCCAAATGCGAGCTGCTTTGATGTGGACAATAAGTGACTTTCCTGCTTATTCAATGTTGTCGGGGTGGAGCACAGCCGGAAGGTTGGCTTGTCCGCATTGCATGGAAGAAACTGACGCATTCACGCTAAAGTGCGGCAAGAAGCAATCTTGGTTTGACAACCATAGAAAGTTCCTTCCACAAGATCATGTATATAGGAGAAATAAGGTGAACTTCATAAAAGGACAAACAATTACAAGAGATCCCCCCGTTGTACGTGATGGGTCGGAACTTCTTAGCGAGTTGGAAACTTTGGGTTTAAAAAAGGTGACGGAGCTAGATGTAGATGTTGTTAACACATCAATTTCGAAAATGTGTGGTTGGAAAAAGAAGCATATTTTGGGACTTGCCATACTGGAGCTCTAATTTGATTCGACATAATTTAGATGTTATGCATATAGAAAAAAATGTGTTCGAAAATGTGTTTAACACGGTTATGAATGTGCCACTAAAGACTAAGGACACTCCTAAGTCTAGAGCGGAGCTAAATGATTATTGTTGTAGACCCGAGTTGAAGCATGATGATGCAACCGGAAAGTATCCGAAAGCATGTTACATGTTGAATAAACAGTCTAAAGCTTGTTTGTGTGATTGGGTGAATAAACTTAAATTCCCAGATGGTTATGCATCAAACTTGGGTCGTTGTATTGATATGAAGAAACTGAAGTTGTTTGGTATGAAGAGTCATGATTGTCATGTGTTTATGCAGAGGTTGATACCAATTGCGTTTCGTGAACTCTTGCCACAACAAGTGTGGAAGGTACTTACAGAACTAAGTTTGTTTTTCAAAGACTTGACTGCAATTGTGGTTGGGGATGCGGATATGGAACGACTTGAGAGAGATATAGTTGTTATCCTATGTAAACTTGAACGCATATTCCCGCCAAGTTTTTTTGACTCTATGGAGCATTTACCGGTTCACTTGCCTTATGAGGCAAGAATCGCCGGTCCAGTGCAGTATAGATGGATGTATCCATTTGAAAGGTACCTTCGCAAGTTGAAACTTAATGTGAAAAACAAAGCAAGAGCAGAGGGATCCATTGCAAATAGATATTTGATGGAAGAAGCATCAATGTTTTGTTCATATTATTTTGAGGATCATGTTAGAACAAAAAGCAGAAATGTGCCTCGTAATGCCAATGAATGCTTTGGTGAAGATGAGCAAGAAGATGTAATTTCAATATTTAAAAATTCGGGTCGAGCTTTTGGGAAGGAGAAAAAGCGATTTCTCACTGACGAGGAATACAAAGCAGCAAGAGCATATGTTTTATTGAACTGTGACGAGGTTTCTCAATACATTGAGTACGTATTTACTCTTTTTTAACAACCCCATCCTACATATATATCTTTAGTAGCCATCTAAAATTTCTGTAATTGTAATTGGTTAAAGGGCATACACTGAGCATGTAAAGAGAAGTGAACCAGCCATTACGGATGCTCGACTCAGTGAGAAATTGGATAATGAATTTCCGGAGTGGTTTCAGAAATATGTAAGATTTTTCAACCATTCATCTATCTCATATTATATTTAAGACATTTTAATTTCTATAAGTTAGTTTTTTTTTATCTGTATAGGCAAGTGATCCAACAAATAACATTACGAACGTGTGGATCAAGGAACTTTCTAAAGGCCCCTATAGACGTGTGGACACATATCCTGGGTATTTAGTGAACGGATATAGGTTTCACACTATTCATCATGGTTCAAATAGAGCTACAATGAATAGTGGTGTTTGTGTTAAAGGTGAAAGCTACGATGAACGTGAGAGTGATTATTATGGGCGCTTGGGCGAAGTTGTTCGTCTTGAATATCCAGGATTACCGCTTAAGCAAGTCGTTTTGTTCAATTGTGAATGGTTTGATCCTACCGCTTCGGGTACGAAAGTTGATCCTCACTACAATCTTGTAGAGATAAACCACAAGCGTAAATTAAATCGGTACGAACCTTTTATACTCGCTACCCAAGCTACGCAAGTTTATTATTGCACATATCCAAGTTTGAAACGAGACAAAGTAGATTGGTGGGCTGTATGTAAGATTAAAGCCCGGTCAACTGTTAAATTCATTGAGGAATCCATACCGACCTCCTTTCAAGAGGAAACCATTGATATACATGATTCCGTGCATGCCGATGTTGATAATGTCAGTTTAAATGATGTTAATAATGCATTTGTTGAGCTTGAAGATGACGTGAATGAAAATGAAGACATTGCCGAAAATATGAATGATACTAGCGAGGACGAGTTTGACACGGGTGAAGGAACAAGTGATGAAAGTGAAGACATTGATTTAGGAGATAATTCGGGTTAGTGGTAGGTATATTCTATGTTTTCACCTTGGGGATGATTACTACATTACGAATAGAAGCAAGTTATATCTATGTTTGCACTGTTATAAATGTTATTTGATTAAGATTTTGTGACACACTAGTATGAACTTTGTTATGAATGATATTTAGCCTATGCTTTTTTGTTTTGTGATCATGTTATGGATTGTTTCATATATTTTCGGATGCCTAGAGGTAAAGGAAAGCGAGGAATGCATGTAAGTCGGCAACGGAGTCGGCAACGGAGGGACTTTTGTTCTTCCTCTTCAACTCAACATGTTGATTACGGGTGGATGGAGGATGGTTTTACGGACACCCGTAGCCCGTCAAACAATCATGTCCCAACACGGGGGACACCTCCTCCCTCTTCTGCTTCTGCCATGGTTGAGACAAGTGGAACTCTTCCTCTTGCTTATGTAGCTTATGGCGGGTAATATACTTGATTTGCCTTTTAGTCTTTGTTGGTATAGATTCTCACTTTTAGTTACCATTTCTGTATACATTTACGTAAGACTAGCATGGCTTAAGTCCTACTAGGGAGAATGTCAACTGCAAGCAAAACTGATAGTCAGTTTGTAACAAGACCAGTCCAAGTGAGCTTTATAGAGAGAGAGAGAGAGAGGTTACCAGTTCTCTATAATCTCTCTGGTTGCTGCATAAGACTCTAAATGGTATCTTACTTGTAACATTTTCAAGTTATCATATTAGTCTCTGACCTTGAATATGAGTTTGAACTTTCAAGTTAGAGTTCTTAATATCAATGTACAGTCTCTGTAATAATCTCGTGTTCATAAAAGACTAATATAAATGAATTCCTTCTGTTCAAATACATGCATGGTTCTATAGTTTATATATATTCCTTAGTGTACATGAAGTAAGTCAATGAGTTGAATATATTGTTTTTCCCTTGCATCCCAAATTTTAGCTACTTAAATGATTGTTTCCTTGTTCAGTTTTCTTCAATGAGTTTCTCTCTTATTATATCTCTTTGTTCAATTCCAGTTTATGCCTAATTATGGTGTATTAGTTATCTACGATAGCTGAATTTTTAACTAGTCATGCATAGTTATATGCTAGTGTTTTTTGCGATTCTTCTTCTTGGCCATGCTTGTTTCAATTTTAATCCTCATCTATCTGCTTTATGTTCTTCTCTGCTGTAATGCTTTTGTGCTGTTGAGGAAGTTGTACTTGAAACTTTAAGACTTTCACGGCACTTCATGAATTGATCTAATTCTGTTAAGCATTGATATCCAATTGTTCCATTTTGATATTACAAGGTGGTTCCTCTGGAAAATTTCCATGCAACTGAGCCCGACCTCCACCAGACCAGTTATAAGTACAAAGAATCACATTTACTTGGAAGGATTTGGCTATTTTCCATTTCCATTAGGTTCACTAGTGCTATAATAGCTGTATTGACAGAGGTAGTGAGTAATAAACAGAGGTAGTGAGTAATAAAAGCAATTGAAAATCCATGTCTCTGTCTGGACGCTCTGAGCTAAGCAATTACCCCTTTTTCGTCTATGCTCTCACCTGTACATATCTTTCAAACACCTAACGTCTAACTGTCTAAAGCCGGCAAGTACTACCTGTAGTCCTTAATATTTCATTTCTCCTCTTGCATTTGATTCTTAGTGTACATGTTTTCTTGAAGGTTGTGCAAAAAGATTTCATTTTTTGTATATCCCTGAAAACATTACGCCTCTGCATATCATAATTTGTTCACTCTAATTTTTATTTTCTTCAATATCTGGTAGCCACTTTCCCATTTGTCTTGCTTTAGTACTCGATACACAAGATATCAAGACCTATCTCTTGGTTGAGTTTAGTCCTTGTAGCCTGGTTGCTCAGCTAGAGCCTTCAAGTTATCATATTAGTCTCTGTAACAATCTCGTGTTCATAAAAGACTAATATAAATGAATTCCTTCTGTTCAAATACATGCATGGTTCTATAGTTTATATATATTCCTTTAATCGCGGTGGTTTACAGTTGGAGTCCTTAATATTTCATTTCTCATTTTCTACGTATGTGCCACAGCCTAATACAAGAACAAGTTGCATTGTATGATCAGTCTATATACCGCCAAGAGAGGAGATGTATATGGAGTACAATTTAATACTCCCTCCATCACACACACACACACACAAAAAAGTTGCATTTGACCAGTCAAACCTTTTAATGTCGTACTATTCTATTCTAGATTTCTTTTAAATAGAACCAAAGTGATACAGTATAAGTATATATTTATGTTCTGTGGTAAGAAATATTTTTAACGACGACAGGATCATTCCTAGCACGGTCAAGATCAATGGAAATCAAAGCCTATACATAGAAAAGATTGTCAATCTCTAATTCCTTCCTTTAGCTGATTCGGGAAATAATATGTTTGACTCTCCAATGGCAGACTTATTTGCTTATATGAAATCTAAAAATAAGCAGGTCACTCCTGCTATTGTAGTCTTGGAAGGGCTTACTTTACCCAAAATTGTTTTCCATGCAGAAAGGCTATTTCCATGCGCGACTAACACAGTGTACTCAAGATTGTGCCAAGGGCAGTCTTAGAAATGGTAAACAGGTATAATCAACTACACTTGAAGAAGGGAATAAAGATAGTACCTTATTCGGACCAAGTACTGCAAAAAATAAAGTATAGATGGAAATCTAGTTTATGTTAAAATGTTACACAGGTCTTTGTCACTAGACTGTCAAAACAACTATCAACTTGTGTTCAAAGATCCATAAAGCAGTATTTGTTTGTTTATTTATATATTTATGGGGGGGGGTAGTTGAGCTGTTAAGCAGGGCTGTTATCCTACATCTTTTTCTGAATTTGTATTTGCAAATTAGGTCCACCACTGGGTTGAAAACTTGTAATTGCAAGTACACCTAATACACTTTATTTGTTGGTTTTTGGCTGTTTTAATTGCAAGTACACCTAGTTGAGCTGTTAAGCAGGGCTGTTATCCTAAATCTAATGGTTTTTGGCTGTTTTGGGTCAGTTGGTGGTTGATTATCTCAGATAGTCCCCAAATGGGTCTGTTTAGCAGAGATTTAGATTGGTTATTTGTTGGTTTATGTGGTAATTCAATGGCAGTTTTGTACAAAATTCATGGTAATAACAGTTTCATGATGCAAGCTGACATTAACTCCCTATGTCCTAAAATAAATTGTCCTTTCCTTCTAAGGGAATCAATATATTTCTCAAGTTGTATGTTTCTTGCAAATGTGTTTGCTAAATCAATTCAAACATTGTTTCAGGTTGATGCCTCAGCAAGTATCAGGCCAAATCACAAAGATATTTAAATCAAACATGTGCAAGGATGCGTTTAACTGGAAGCTTATCCCCAGTTCTCACAAAGATGGATATTTTGATGACTTCAAGGTACATTCTTTAGAATTGCAATGCGTAATAGATGAGATTAAGTCTTAAATGGTACTTGTAAACAACTTTTGTTAACTCTGATTGTTTTTGGTGATGAATTTGTTGTCATATCAATATTGCAGAAAATTTATAGATGGCCTCAAGAAGAGGAGACAACTATCAAGAATGCTTTCATGAAACTAGGAAGAATTCGCTACAGTGACATGGTGAGCAATTTTAAGAAAAATTGGAATGGTCCACAAAAGAAGAAACCGGATTGCATAGGCGAGGCGGATTGGGCTCAATGGGTACAACATTTTAATAAAGATGAAGTCAAAAGAAAGTCGGAGATAAATTCAAAAAATCGACTAACCGAGAAGGAAGACGGTTGTTCTAAGCATACGGGAGGTTCCAAATCTGCCGTAGCCCACTTGGAAAGTATGGTACGTACGTATTTGATTTTATTTGTGTCCAATTCATGTTTGGTCAGTCCAAGAAAGCCTTTTTTACTTATGCAGTTTTTTTACATTAATTGATAAAAATTGAAAAGTACATTTCATATATTGGTCAGTCCCCCGTTGTTTATGAATGCCTTTTATTTTATCGGTCTTCTTGCAGAAAAAAGAAAATCAAGGCATCCCACCTAGTTTGTTTAAACTTCAACTAAGGACACATGTACGCAAAGATGGTACTTATGTGGACAATCATGCTAGGAAAATTTGTGTAAGTATTTTTATTATTTATAAATTGGATTTTTTTTGTTCATGTATGTTAGTAATGATATATATATATAAATTGCTTTTTGTAGGAGGACTATCAACGCGAGATAGAGGTGGCATCCTCCGAAAGAGAGTTAACTGTGGAGGAGGAAAATAAGATATACTTGAGAGTTGCCGGCGTAAAGAAACAGCGGGTGTATGGTCTTGGTTCAGTTGGCTCGTCATTGGCTAGTGATGATGGTACTAGCAAGGGATCTAACACCCAAATGGTTGAAGATAATTTAACGGATTTTAAGAGTAAGATGATAGAGAAGCTCAATGAAGAAAAAAAATGTCGGGAAGAAATGGAGAAAAAACATGCTCAAGAGAGGAAAGGATTGGAGGAGAAGATAGAGGAGCTGGAGCAACATCGGGCGGAACTAGATAAGAAACTACAAATTATCATGGATTCTATGGGTCATAGGTCTTAGACGTTGATACTTTAGAAACTTCTGTTTTAAATTTTAATATTTTGCTACTTGTTGATGGAACTTTTATTTTGGTGAACTAGTTCTTAAATTCTGAATATTGTGAGTTAGATTATATTTTTGGTATATGTATTGGTTTTTGATATATGTATTGGTTTTTGGTATATGTATTGGGTTAATGAATTAGGTGGGAGTATTAGAAATGAAACAGGTGGTAGAAAAAAATAAATGAAATAGGTCCTAAAGCTACTGCTACTTTTAACGACGGATTCTAGCGACGGATTCATCCGTCGCAACTGCCATTTTAAAGATGCTAAAAAACCCATTACCGACGGAAATAATCCCACGGTAAAAAGCCACATATAACGACGGATTTCAACAACTAACGACGGATGATTCCGTCGCTATACATTGTTAATTCGTCGTCAACCATTAATAACTTTTCCATTATTGCCACGGATTTTTAACATTAACGACGGATTATTTCCTTGCAAAATACTATAAATTCGTCGTTTCATCAATATAATTAGCGACGGATTTGAATGATTTAGCGAGGGATATTTCCGTCGGTATTATAGTGACGAACAGGAATTTTCGTCGTTAAAAATTAGCGACGAGGGTTTTAGCGAGGGAAAAAATCCGTCGGTAATCCGTCGCTAAATCGTTTTAGCGACGGAAATATGACTTTTAGCGACGGATTTTTCCGTCGCTAAAACCTGTTTTTCTTGTAGTGATTCCATTGTGGTGTTCCGGGTGGAGTAAGTTCTGAAACGATTCCACAACTTTTAAGATGATCATCAAATTCTTGGCTTAAATATTCACCACCTCGATCGGATCGAAGTGTTTTAATAGTTTTACCAAGTTGATTTTGTACTTCATTTTGAAATATTCTAAATATCTCAAATGCTTCACTTTTGTACTTCATTAGATAGACATAGCCATATCTAGATAATTCATCATTGAACGTTATGAAGTACCGAAATCCTCCCTTAGCAATGCTATTCATTGGTCCACATACATCAGTATGTATGAGAGAGCCAACAAATCACTAGCCCTTTCACTACTCTTAGTAAAAGGTGCTTTAGTCATCTTGCCCAATAAACAAGACTCGCAAACATCATATGATTCATAATCATATGAGTCTAAATATCCATCTTTATGGAGTTTAGAGACGCGTTTTTCATTTATGTGACCCAGACGGCAATGCCATTTAAATGTGTTGTTCACATTATTTGGTTTAGATTTCTTATTAACATGATAGATATTTTCAGCATTATTTTCAACATCAAGGACATAAAGGCCATTAAATGATTTTGCGATACAATAAAGCACATCATTTAAGTAAATAGAAAATTCCTTATTCTTAATAAGAAAACTATAACCTTCATTGTCTAAACAAGAAATTGAAATAATGTTTCACCTCAAATCTGGAACATAATAGCAATTATTCAAAACTAATATTAGTCCGCTAGGTAAAGTGACTTCATAAGTCCCTACGGCTAATGCAGCAACTCTTGCTCCATTTCCAACACGTAGGTCTACTTCACCTTCTTTGAGCGACCTTCTATTCTTTAGTCCCCGTACATTTAAACAAATGTGAGATCCACATCCGGTATCTAATACCCAAGAACTAGAAGTAGAAAGTAGAATATCTATCACATAGATACCTGAAGTCATGGAAATCTCATTGGCCTTTTTCTTCAGTCCTTCCTGATAAGCTTTGTAGTTACGCCTCCAATGCCCAGTTTCCTTGCAATAGTAGCAAACCGCATCCTTTTGGGATTTGGGTTGAGGCTTCTTAACAATGGCAACCTTTGCCTCCGGTTTAGCAACTTTTGCTTTAACCTTGGTTTTCTTGAACCCCTTTCCTTTATTCACCATCAACACTTGATTGGTTTTCTTGGCGAAATTGTTCTCTGCATTCTCAAGCATCCCATGCAATTCAGACAGAGATTTATTCATCACATTCATGTTATAATTCATAACAAACTGATTATAACTTTCAGGGAGTGAATGCAATATCATATCCGTAGCCAGTTCCAACTGGATAGGATATCCAAGCCTCTCAAGATGTTCGAGGTGACCCTTCATTTTCAACACATGAGACCCAACAAGTTGTCCTTCAATCATCTAGCATGAATAAAGAGCCTTCATGGTGTCAAACCTTTCCTGACGTGCTTGCAACTGGAATATTTCCTTCAAATGATTTCCCAAATCATAAGCATTCATGTGTTCAAGATCCTTTTGAAGGGCCTTACACATGGTAGCGAGCATCAAGCAACCAACATCAATAGAATCATCCATATGTTTCTTGTGTTGATCCTTTTCAGCTCGAGTTGCATTAGCAGCAGGATCGGGTGGAACGGGTCCATCGAGAATGTACAACTTCCTTTCTTGTTTGAGAACAATTCTCAAACTGCGGATCCAATCCACATAGTTGTTGCCATTCTCTTCCAACTTGTCCTTCTCAAGGACTGATCGCAGTGACAGAGTTTGATTAGGGTTTGATGCCATTGATATACAAAGATATGCAACACATATGAACACATATAAGTACCAATTTCATTTAAGAGATTAAATAACGTATTTCATAAATACTCCCACTAAATTATATAACCTTCTTATACAAATATGCATAATATAATTTAATAGGCTAAGACCCAACTTTAATTTAATTTCAAGTCAGCTATGGCACGACCAAGTTACCCATTGCACAGAGTACACCTGAAATGTCAATAGAAAAACAATAATCAGAAATGTTAGGCACATTATCGCTATCTTCATCCTCACCCTCAATTGAATTAATTTTGCTGTTATCAATTCTCGGATAAGGATTAAAACGATTGTTCCTGCGGTGGGATGATTCGGTCTTCCTGTCTGGATTGTCATATGTCGACAACTTGGATGAGGACTTCGATCTTCGCAGCTCATCTTCCTCCAATCTTATGAATCTTAGGGCCCTGCTCCTGACTTCTTCCAACCGTTTACAAGGAGTCATCACCAGATCTTGATAGTACTGTGAATCCTTCTTCAGCCCCATTTTGAATGCTTCTGTGGCTGTTGACATGTCAAGATTAGGGATTTCTAGCACTTCTTTATTGAACCGGTGGACATATTCTTTCAGAGTCTCATTAGGCTGCTGGGTCACATTGTAGAGGTCACTTGTCAGCTTCTCGAATTGTCGACTGCATGAGAACTGATTATAGAACATGTTGATAAGCTGGGCGTATGAACCAATTGAGACTAGGGGTTGCCTAATCAGCCATTTGAGAGCTGGTCCAACCAAGGTCGATCCAAATCCTCTATACAGGAAAGCCTCCCTAAATTGAAGTGGGATATGAACTATGTCCATCTTCTCTTGATAGTGGGCAACATGCTCCTCTGGATCTGTGCTGCCGTCATACAACTTCATGGATGGAACACTGAAACACTTCGGGATGTCGACATTTGCAATTGCTGGGACAAACCGGGACTGATTGTAGCAGTTCTGAGTCACTAGTTGGATTGGAGGAGTTATTCCTGGCACGTTCATTATCAGCTCCCTGAGATCCTGCATCTGCTTGGCTAGTGGGTTTCCTGCAAAAGCGTCAGCCATAGGAATACGATTGAAAGTATTATTATTGAAAAGATTATTCAGCAATCCAGAGTTGTCCGTGGTAGTTGTGACAGTGGTGTTGTCAATGAATGGGATGAACGGGGTAAATCCTGCTGAAGGTGGCGTCATTAGGGTGTCCCCAGACAAGGATGTCAACATCATTAAGGGTGTCGACTGATGAGTCTGAGGTGGAGCACCCATTGGGATAAATTCACTCTGAAGCGTAGATCCTTCGATGTTGTCGAAGTTGAGGTTCCTTGCACGCAATGGTGAGATTTTTTCAAGCCGAGAAGCGATGAGCTGTTGATCCCTCTGCATCTTAATCATGGAATTGGCCAGCACCTTCGAATTGCTATCTTGCTGATCCAGCCTCTGATTCAACCTGGTCAGGATACTTCGGATGTCAGCATCCACATTGGAAGAGGTCGCTTCGTTTTGTGGAGCCTTTGAATGTTGCGTCTGCTGAGGTCCCGACTAAGGAGGTGGCGGCAATAAGGTGGTTCTACCTCCTGATGTTGGAGTGACGGCGGTACCCTTGCCGGCGGCGGACACATTGGGAGGGGTTGACATGACGAACTCTTTTTAGGAAATGATCCAAATAATCAATAAACCAAGCGGCCCCTCGTTGGGCGCCAAATTGTTTTGGTAGAAAAAACAATAATGTAGTATCTTAACTTGGCAAGTGTATGGATTTAAATAACAAGGAGGGGACTTTAGAATTCGGTTAAATGGAACAAAGACACGAAAGTAAAGAGTGACACCAAGATTTGTTAACGAGGAAAACCTTAGAGATAATAATCTCTTCAGAAAAAACCCCGGGAGTTAGGTCTCCAACCTTAAATGTTTCACTATATGAATTGAGATTACAACTGCGAAAGATGATGGAGAGGATTACAAATGATGCGTGCATAGTGTGTGTAAAGAACGTGTATTTTTCCGTCTCCAAATCCCCTTAAATAATAACAACTATAACGGATAAATGTTAGTTCCTATAATCTCGGCATCCATGCTTATTTCCTCAACGTCCACAAGACTAAGTCCACCTTGCCGTTGAAGAGAGTTTGAACGTGTCTAGAAAGTATCCCGTGTTTATCTCTTCTGTAAAACAATAATAAAAATATTTTAAAAACGAATTAGTAAATATTAAGTAATACTTACAGTGGAATATCATCTTGACATGCAGGAGCAACTGAAGATGTCACCATGCTGAAAAATACCCATAACAGCCATGATTATGAAATTGTATTGTATGATTAATATTATTAATCTATATTATGGGATGTCAATTTCATTAATATGATTATTGTAAATTGATAAATTTCTAGGTGTTGAGCAAATTGTTTGTTGTAGGGATTATGTTCATATTAAATGAGATTTTGCATGAATCATTAAACCCTAATTGATTAGAAATTTTGTTGTAAAGATCAAATGTGATTTGTGATGCAACATCCCATGTTCATAATTATGCTCATATAATTTTCATGAGTCAACCTTGCCATGTTAATTGATAAACATGAAAAATTGAACATTCATTGAAATTTGAGTTTGTTTATGCTACCCATTTTAAACACTTGTGAATACACGTATAGTTTTATGTAGGCTACGCCATAGCGAGGTACATTAATTCTATCTTTATATGATGAAGATGAGGAAACGGTGATTTCTATACGTTTAAAATGGTTGAACTTAATTAGGCTATCAAAACGGTTTTGGGCCTAAGGCATAAGATGAGATTGAAACATGTGACATATGATGTCTATAATCTCATAAAGGATCTAAGAGTCATATGGTGATATGATTGATAAATGTTATCTACCTTTTTAGTTTAATTTTGAGCAGTCGTGCCATAGCTGACTTGAAATTAAATTAAAGTTGGGTCTTAGCCTATTAAATTATATTATGCATATTTGTATAAGAAGGTTATATAATTTAGTGGGAGTATTTATGAAATACGTTATTTAATCTCTTAAATGAAATTGGTACTTATATGTGTTCATATGTGTTGCATATCTTTGTATATCAATGGCATCAAACCCTAATCAAACTCTGTCACTGCGATCAGTCCTTGAGAAGGACACTGGGCAAGATGGCCAAAGAAGACAGATAAAACCACGGGATGGCATGACAAGTAGAAGTGGTGTGCCTACCATGAAGACTTTGGGCATGTTACAGAAGATTGCATCGCACTGAGAAAGGAGATCAGCTATTTTCTCTCAAAGGGACATCTTAAGGAGTTGATGGGATCCAGAAAAAAGAAGGCAGAAAATGCAGAAGCTCAAGTTCCACATGAAGTTGAAAGGCTAGTCTCTCCTCCAACATCACTGAAGGTGATCAATTTCATTAGCCGAGGATCAGAAATTTATGGCACTTCCTATTCTGCCGTAAAGCGACATGCCAAGGAGTCGAAGGAAGATAAGCCAGAAAGATAATCCAGGATGCCGACACTTTGCCAGGAGCCAATCACCTTTGATGAGAATGATCGAGATAATTTGCTGGAGCCCCATCATGATGGCCTAGTCATTTCCTTGCAGATCGCCAATTGTACCATCAGGCGTATCCTGGTCGATGGGGGCACCTCTGTCAATCTCATTATGTTGAGCACCCTTAAGGAGATGAACATCCCAGAATCGGAGATTGTCAAGAAATCCTCAGTGTTGGTAGGCTTCAGTGGCAAAATCAAAGAAACAGTGGGAGAAATAAAGCTTCCAATCTACTCAAAAGGACTCAACACCATGGAGCGGTTCTGCGTAATTGATTGTGCAACATCCTACAATGTTATCCTTGGAAGGCCGTGGATTCATGGAATAAAAGCTGTACCGTCCACTTACCATCAGTGCGTGAAGTTTCCAACACCCTGGGGTGTTGCTAAAATATATAGTGATCAGCAGGTGGCCAAGGAATGCTATAAGACTTCAATGAAGGCATCGACATCTCCCAAACAAGCATAGCAATTACAGAAGAAAGTACGTGAAGTCCTGGAAGCTAGGGAGAACGATGTGAAAGAAGTATTACTAAACCCTTCCAATCCAGACATCAAGGTACTTATTGGCAGTGATATCCCACCAGATATAGAAGAAAAACTCATGGACCGGTTAAGAAGCAGAACAAAGAGCTTTGCTTTGAAGCATGATGACATGACCGGCATCAACAAAGATGTCATCACCCACAAACTCTACATTGATCCTAGTTTCAAGTCAGTGCACCAGAAGCGTAGGAAGTTTGCAGAAACGAGGAACCAGATAATCAAGGAAGAAGTGGAGCATTTACTCAAAGCCAACATGATCCGGGAGGTAGATTATCCAAGATGGTTACCAAACATGGTTGTGGTCGGGAAGAAGAATGGGAAATGGCGAGTTTGTGTTGACTTTACCGACTTGAACAAAGCTTGTCCCAAAGATCCTTTTCCATTGCCTCACATAGATTCATTGGTTGATGCCACTTCTGGGCACGAGCTCCTCACTTTTATGGATGCATCCTCAGGATTCCAACAAATCCAGATGGAGCCATCTGATCAAGAGGACACCACCTTTATAACACCCACAAGTATCTATTTTTATATTGCTATGCCTTTTGGACTAAAAAATATAGGTGCAACATATCAGAGGCTCATCAACAAAAATGTTCAAAGACCAGATTGGGGACACAATGGAGGTATATATCGACGATATGGTAGTGAAATCAAAGAAAGCTGGAGATCACATAGGCCATCTATCTCAAGCCTTCGACATCTTGGATTGTTTCAATATGAAACTCAATCCAGCTAAATGCAATTTTGGTATGAAGGCAGGAAAGTTTTTAGGCTATATGGTAACTAAAAGGGGAATTGAAGCCGCCCCAGAACAGATTCGTGTCATTGTCAACCTGTCGTCACCTAAATCTGTCAAAGACGTCCAGAGATTGACAGGGAAGATTGCTGCACTTACCAGGTTCATTTCAAAATCTTCATACCGATGCAAACCTTTCTATGACATCCTAAGAAAGAACAAAAAGTTCCAGTGGGAAGATCAGCATGAACAAGCCTTCCAAGAGCTCAAAAGTTACCTGTCGACACCTCCCTTATTAGCCAAACTTCAGGAGGACAAACACCTTTTCATTTACCTAGCAGTGTCAGAAAGCACTGTAAGTGCAGTCCTGGTGACAGAACGAGATGGTATTCAACAACCCATCTACTATATAAGTAAGACACTCTTAGATGCGGAGACCAGGTATTCTCATTTACAAAAGTTAATTTTGGCTTTGATAACTGCATCTATTAAATTAAGACACCATTTTGAAACACATACTATAATTGTGCATACTAACTATCCTATTAAGAATGTTATGAGAAAACCAGAGATGTCAGGTCGAATGGCTAAGTGGTCCGTACAATTAAGCACTTACGACATCAAATATGAGCCCAGAACAGCAATAAAATCTCAAGCTCTAGCTGATTTTGTGGCTGACTTTAGTCCAACAATGTAACAAGAAGCAGAGTTGGAGGTTCAGCAACTTCAAGATGATGACATCCTGAAAATATGGACACTTTACACAGATGGTGCTTCCAACATGAGAGGCACATGACTTGGAGTTGTACTAAAATCGCCACAAGGGGACATAATACCACAATCTATCAGTTGCAGTTTTAAGGCCACTAATAATGAAGAAGAATACGAGGCATTAATTGTAGGTTTAACAGCGGCCCAGGACCTAGATGTCAAGCACATCCAGGTGTTTATGGATTCTTTGCTAATTGTTAACCATTACAACGGATCCTACATAGCAAAAAATGCAAAGATGATGACATATTTGGAAATTGTTAAAATTCTGGCGGCCAAGTTCAAAACATTTACTTTGGAGCAGGTTCCACGTGAGGAAAACTCTCAAGCAGATGCCCTGGAAAACTTAGGTTCAGCCTTCAAAATCATTTCACAGATAAGTATCCCAATTGTGCATGTTGACATCCCACCAATTGATCGTCTTGAGCTGTTCGTTCTAGATGTCGACATCACTGCCGCTCTAGCAGTAACTTCCTGGATAGCTTCTATTATCAAGTATCACTACTTAAGGTGTCTAGTAGCAGACCAATCCCATCAGCTTTTAAAGGAGCTGCATGAAGGGCAGTGTGGAAATCATACCGGGGGCAGAAGCCTATATACCAAGGCTCTAAGGATGGGCTATTTTTGGCCCACAATGCGAACAGACACTGCAGAATATGCAAAGAAATGTGACTCCTGTCAACGACATGGTGACATACTACATCAACCAGACGAATTGCTACATCCTATCCTGTCGCCATGGCCGTTTATGATTTTGGGAATGGACATCTAGGAAAATTACCCAGGGCCCCAGGATGAAGAGTATTTCTACTAGCCATGACAGACTATTTTTCTAAATGGGTAGAAGCTGAAGTATACGTGCAAGTCCGCGACAGAAAAGTTATCTCTTTCGTAAAAAGAAATATATTTAGCAGGTTTGGGATACCTTCAGAGATAATTTGTGATAACGGCTCCAAGTTCATTAGTAGGAAAACCCATGATTTCTTGAAGAGTTGGGGAGTCAAGATGGTGATATCTTCACCTGTGCACCCTCAAGCGAATGGACAGGCAGAATCCAGCAACAAGATTATCATAAGCAACTTAAAAAAGAGACTGGACCAAAAGAAAGGAAGATGGGCAGAAGAGTTACCAATGGTTTTATGGGCTGACAGGATGACATCTAAGAATGCTACTGGTCAGACTCCCTATTCACTTGTATTTGGGACAGAATTAGTCATTCCAGCAGAAGTTCTTGTACCTACAGCCAAATACGATTTGTTGACAATTGAGCATAATAAGGACATCTTGACACATGACTTGGATACCGTAGACGAGCTAAGGGACATGGCCAAAATCCGGATGGCAGCATATCAACAAACGGTAGCCAGGTCTTACAACAAAAATGTAAGGGTTAGAAGGTTTCAAGTAGGAGACTTAGTCCTGCGAAAAGCATTCCAAAATATAAAGGAACTCAATGCAGGCAAGCTCGCCCCAAAATGGGAAGGACCCTACCTAATTGATGCACAAGCCGGGAAAGGAGCGTATTGCCTGTCAACCTTAGATGGCCAAATGGTCCCACGGAGTTGGAACGCCATTCACCTTAAAAGGTATTACATCTAGAAAATGCCTTCCTAAAAACTCACCTCATCCCAGGTATGGATAATCCTCTATTTTATTTTGAGTAACCTTTTGTTCTTCTATTTTTCATTTTACTTCTCTGCAAAATAAGATGTCACTAACACAACCTGTGGAGGGGTGTCAACATAGTTGACGTCCATCTCTAACATGTCTCTGTCTTGCAAGATGTTGACATATAAGAATGGGGACATGTCGAAAGTGAAAAAGTCAACAGGACAACGAATCTCCTCCGTCAGAGACTGGCCATCTCTTCTCAAGTAAAGGTACACAATCCCTTCTAAGGTTTAAAGAGTTAATTACCTCTTTCTTGAGATGTTAGGTTACCAAACCTTTGCCTGGAGTGCAAGTTATCTCTTTAATTGAGGTGTGGGGTGGGCCTATATGAGTAAACTTATATAGCTTACCCATTCCCATTCAGTTATGATTGATCTTATATTTTATTCTTGTGGTTATGGCATATACGTGTCATCTTAAGTATCTACTGTTTTGACATACTATCATGTCACCTTACGAACTTAACATGTGATCATCCAAAGAAAACTTCATCAAAAATATATCAAGCCTTGACATGCTTGAAAATTACCAAACCATAGTTTTTCTAAAAGCTACCTTAAGAACGTTCCCAAAAGCTAAAACGTTGTGCCAAACATCCAAGCATCTAAAACTAGAAAGCAAAAGTGTTGAACCAACCCAACACTTGAAATAAATTATCTTCGGTCCTTATGGACCTATTACATAACCAACAGAATTAAAATTGTCTTTGGGATTCCACCCGCGTAGTACCAGCAAAAAAAACAAACTTGTTTTACCTTTTTCAGATGGCAACCGCCTCAGATGTTGCTTTAGGAGTAACCTCTCCAACCTCTGCTGCTTCCTTCATGACAGCTTCATATGGACTGGATGACACCTCGCCCTCATCCACTGGCTCACCTGTCAGTTAGGCTAAATGGGCATACTCCTTGTTAATATCCCAATTCTAAGATTTAACATCTTGGAACTCATTTATCATCTTGATCCTACTCTGAAAAATGGTCTTTGCAGCCGCTATTTTGCAGGAATCTCTTACTTCAGCAACCTCCTTAAGATGGTCTTCTTCACTTTTTGCCAAACTATCCAGTAAATCCTTCACAGTCTTCTCCTGCTCCTCTAATGTCTTCGCTTGTTGTTCCAAAGTCTTTTCGTGCCCCTTCACCTTGTTCTCTAGCACAATCTTCTCTTTCTTGGCCAAAGCAGCCTCTGCCTTAGACTTCTTCTTCAGCATCTCCATTTCCTTTACCAAATCTTCCAAATACCCTACCGCCTGTAACATAAAAAGTTGACATCAAAGGATATTATGGAAACTTAGAATTAGTCAAAGTCTAGTTAGTAACATGTTACCCCAGCTGCAAAACTCATACACTTCTTCTTGAACTCTCCTACTGGCATTCCTTCAAAAGCATCTCCAACTTCAATTACCTCCTCTTGAATATCCTTCCTCATTTTCACCCAGAGCCAATTCCAGTGCTCTCATTCAATACATGGATTTTCTTAGGAACCTGTGGTGGTTTCATCTCTATCTTAAGAGAGGAGTCTCCGAACATGGCATCAATATCATCAAGATCAAAGTCTGACCTGGAGACAACTGGTTTGGAAACTGCACCAACATATGAAGAATGTCAAAAAGTATTACACATTAGATCGATTAAACAAAATAAGGAGACAATATTCTTACCTGTAGACATGATGACAGAGGATGATGCTTTGTGGTCTTCTTGAACAACCAATGGTGATTCTAGCAGACCTCTAGGTGATCTCTTGTCCAAAGGAAGATTGAAGAACTCTTCGATTTTTGCTAAGGTATCCTCTGCCGGTGGGAAAAGCTCTCCCCAATCAATATCTGCAAAAAGGTAAGAACAATTATGATTTCAGTTTGTCTCAAAAATAGAAAATCACAAAGTCAGGAATTGAAGTACCTCCCTTATTCCACTCGCTTGGTATTTCATTCCCTCCTTCAATAGATGCCCTATCAACAAAGAAAAATCTATTTTTCCATCCCCTATCACTTGAAGACGTAGTGCTCATTAGGGAATTCCTACCCGATCTCTTCTTAAAAAGATACCTTTTTGACCCAAAAGGTTGAAAATCATACGAGTAAGCTATTTTATGAAGCCCTAGGTTTTGACCATTTTCCCTGTTGACTTTGATAACAAAGGCAAAAATTCTCCAAGCCATAGGCATCAATTGAGGGTAAGCAAGTTGGGTCTTTTGAAAAAATTCGGAAACCAAAGATGGGAAAGGATAGCTAAACCCTAGAAGGAAAGGTTATTCGAGGAAGCAAACCCATTTGTTGGAAACCAAATCAGACCTAAGGTTGACAGAAAAAGGGTGAAAGATAGCACCTTTTGGGAAGTAACATTGTCGTTTAAGCGACTCGATTTGGGCATTGCTAAACACACACGTCTCCTCATCTGGCTTAGCAAGAATAATTTCACACGAGAAATCCTCAAAATCAATTTCTATGGGACCTTGTGGAAGCGGTGCATTCTTGGTTTTGGAAGAACTCCATCTAGTCCTACCCATGTCGACAAACAAGCAAGAAGCGAAATCAATGGAGTCAAGGAAGGGAAGAGAGAGCGGAGAGTTTTACCTTACAGGAGAACGCCATAGCAAAAAGAGACAGAATGGAAGGTTTGAGAAGCTTTTTAAGAAACCACCAAGCGGTTATTTAATTTGAAAAGGGTTCTAATTCCAAAAAACCACTTTTCCCTAAATTAACTCCCCAACCGTCCAATAGCTCCATGTATCATTATACCCGTCTAATCATGCAAGCTGGCAGTTGGCTATTTATTGAAAAACATTTGCCTTTTCAGTTTCCTTGGTAGACAAATAATTTTTGGGACAAATTGTTATGGGTATTTTTCAGCATGGTGACATCTTCAGTTGCTCCGGCATGTCAAGATGATATTCCACTGTAAGTATTACTTAATATTTACTAATTCGTTTTTATAATATTTTTATTATTGTTTTACAGAAGAGATAAACACGGGATACTTTCTAGACACGTTCAAACTCTCTTCAACGGCAAGGTGGACTTGGTCTTGTGGACATTGAGGAGATAAGCATGGATGCCGAGATTATAGGAACTAACATTTATCCGTTATAGTTGTTATTATTTAAGGGGATTTGGAGACGGAAAAAAACATGTTCTTTACACACACTACGCACGCATCATTTGTAATCCTCTCCATCATCTTCCTCAGTTGTAATCTCAATTCATATAGTGAAACATTTAAGGTTGGAGACCTAACTCCCGGGGTTTTTTCCGAAGAGATTATTATCTCTAAGGTTTTCCTCGTTAACAAATCTTGGTGTCACTCTTTACTTTCATGTCTTTGTTCCATTTAATCGAATTCCAAAGTCCCCTCCTTGTTGTTTAAATCCATACACTTGCCAAGTTAAGATTCTACGTTATTATTTTTTCTACCAAAACAATGGCATATCATTATATACAATTACTTCACAAGCAAAACCCATATAAATTCATATTCTAAATCATATTCATCATGAAAATTAACATAATCTCATTATATAATTATCATGATTATTTAAAATAAACATCATGAACGGGGCTCTGATACCACTGTTGGGTTTCGTGGGTCCATGCGCAGCGGAAGAAAGCAAATTAACACGAAAAACCCGGAGCCTTGGATCCGTTCTAGATGAGTAATTAAATGAGATGAAATAGAATTACCAACCTTGTGTGCTTTTATCTTTGATAAACGCGTTCCAACTCCAGATTGATGATCTTTTGAATCCTTGATGAACAATCCTTGAATCACGAACGTTAGATCTTGAATTGCGAAGATCCTCTATGTGTATCCATGCGTTGAACGAACCCTAGAACAGTTCTAGGAGGATTGCTAGATCCTTTGATTGAAACTCCTTTCAATCAATGAAGAAATATGGAATTGGTGTTTTAATTTCTCAATTCACAATTGAAAAATTCTCAATTTTGTATTTCTATAAACTCAAAAACGTCACTTGGCTGCTAGGGCTGAAGAGGGGTAGTATTTATACTTTATAAATATTATTCCTTTTTTGAAAACCCTAATCCAAATCGGTTTCAGCCCAGACGGGACGTGGGCGGTCGCCCACCAAGGGCTGGGCGGTCGCCCACTTATACAGTGCTTAAAAACCTCATTCGAAATTCCACATGGGCGGTCGCCCACATGGGGCTGGGCGGTCGCCCACCTGTACAGTGTCCAATGCACAATTTCGAATAATACATGAGCGGTCACCCATACCCCTTTGAGCGGTCGCCCAATTCAACGATTGACTTGTGGGCGGTCGCCCATGGTACACCTGGGCGGTCGCCCATCAGCCCAGATTCCATAATTTCCATTTTTGACAATTTGTTCGATGCGTGTGACCCCATAGGACTATATTATGTTGGCAATGAGTTCGATCGCATCGATCCACATAAGACATGAGCGGACTCTAGCAAGCCATCATGCCTACCCAAATAATACAATATCAAGTTCGATTTCCTACATAGAACATATCACAATCCCATTGTCACATGATGTTATATTGAACATGAGTCATGGTCCACGTCAACTCATATTATTCAATGCTTTCTCGTTATCAAGTAAATTGATCAATCGAATGATATTAATCACATTAATTCATTCGGACATGGCCATGTACATCATCAATCTTACTTACGAGTGGCCTAGCAAACATCTCTCTTTACGAGGGACAAGTTCCAATCTTGACTTATCATTCTTCCCAACAAGAATCCTATCATCCCAATAATAGTCCTTATTGTTATCCGGTTAAAGACAACGTTAAACTATATAAAACACAATATTCCTCGAGTGGAAGACGATGATAATCTCAGGTCAAAGGATATCAATGATATAACTATATGAGATTTAATTATGACATTCGACCATGACATAAATCTCATAATGGGTCAAGTCCAATACCTTGTTCTCCAACAAGTACCCATGAATTTAATGTGCATCTCTATGCATATAATCATCACATGATTATCCATTAAACTTCAAACTAGTGCTTCATAATTACTAGGGACATGATTATTAAAGTAAACATGCAAACATATATAATAATCAAAATAACAATCTCTTATATAAATGAATAATGACATTACATATAAGTCTATCACTATAGGCCTAGGGCACTAACACCTACAAGATTCACATCCGATATCTAATACCCATGAACTAGAAACAAAAAGGAAAATATCTATCATATAGACACCTGAATCAGCAGCAATCATATTGCCCTTCTTCGCCTTTAGATCTTCCTTGTAAGCCTTGCAGTTGCGCTTCCAATGACCAACCTCTTGGCAATGGTAGCAAACTGCATCCTTATGAGATGCCTTGGGAGCCTCTACGGCAACGACAACTTTTGCCTTAGGTTTAGCAACACTTGCTTTACCTTTGCCATCTTTCTTGAACCCTTTGCCTTTGTTAACCATTAACACAATATCGGTTCGAGGCTTCTTGATATTCTTCTATGCGGTCTTAAGCATCGCATGCAATTCCGAGAGATTCTTATCCATGCCAGTCATGTGATAGTGCATAATAAAATGACCATAACTTTCAGGCAATAAATTCAATATCAAATCCGTGGCGAGTTCCAAACTCAACGAATTTCCAAGCCTTTCGAGATGCTCAATGTGACCCTTCATCTTAAGGACATGATCTCCCACCGATTGCCCCTCTTGCATCTTGCATGCAGTTAGGGCCTTAACCACATCAAACCGCTAATTTCTTGCTTGCACTTGGAACATTTCCTTTAAGAGCTCAGCAAGATCAAATGCTGTATCAATGTGCTCAAGGTCATTCTGAAGAGCCTTAGACATAGTGGCAAGCATAAGGCATGCAACATCTATAGAATCATCATTATGTTTCTTATGTGCATCCCTATCTGCCCTAGAAGCATTTGGAGCAGGTTGAGGTGGAACGGGTTCATTGAAAACGTACAGTTTCTTCTCTTGCTTTAGAACAATTCTAAGGCTTCTGATCCAATCAGAATAGTTTGTATCGTTCTCCTCAAGCTTGTCCTTCTCAAGGACTGATCGCAGTGATAGGGGTTGATTATTGTGATTAGCCATTCTACAATAAAATATACAAACAATGAAACACATAAGTATCAACACATTTATCATCTAAGAGCAAACAATGTATTTCATAAATACACCCACTAAATTGTACACCTTCAAATACAAACATGTACCATATAATTATAGTAGGCTAAGATCCATATTTCACTTGATTTTGGTTTAACTGAGTCAATGCCCGAAATCAAGCTATTTAGGTAGAAACATCAATCATATCACTATATGACTCTTAGATCTTTTATGAGATTTCAATAGACATCATACGTCAAAAACATGTTTTAAATCTCATATATGCCTTGGGCCAAATTTCATTTGAAAGCACCAATTAAGTCAAAACCTTTTTCAAACATGTGAGACATGGAACGATGCACCTAACTGAGTCAAAACTACATCAACCATTATCTCACCTTGATCACAAATTAAGATATAAGATGCACCCAACTAAGTCGAAACTACATCAAATACCCTAAAGGATCACAAGTGTTCTAATCAAGGAATGGCATAAGACTTAAATATTTAGAAGGTTTTCATATTGTAACAAACATCGCATGGTTGTAACATAGATCTCATATGAACATAATCATGAACATAGGGCTTCAAAAAATATCATACAAACAATTTTGATTCAATTTTGAGAAATTACAAATTTAATTTAATCATATTAAACGAATCATCAACCTATGTGATAAACTAATCAAATTAATTTATCATGAATCATGAACATGGCATATCTCATATATACTTGTTTTTCAAAAAAAAATAAAATACATGGAATCTAGATCTATTTCATATAGCATGGTAGCAAATAATCAGATTAAATCTAGCATGCAATTTAAATCCTAATCATGGCAAACCAGGCTTTAATACCACTGTTGGGTTTTAGGATTACTAACGCAGCGGAAATTTAATAAAGAACATCAAAGCCCTAGCCCTTAGATCTGTCTAGCATGAAGAGATTAGAAAAACCATGAAATAGAATTACATACCTCGAATGCAATGAAATTTTTCAAAGTAGATCTCAAAATTCAAGCCTTGGAATTTTGATGTCGAATCGAATCTTCTTCTTCCTTGTTCAAAACCTTGGTGATGAAATCAACAATGGAGATCTTCAAGCTTTAGTAGATAAAGCCACCTCCCTCTAATGGTGATCCACACGCGAACGAACCAAGAACTCCTTCTTGTTGGATTGCTAGATGATCCTCTTGACTATTGAATCTATATTCAATAATCAAAGCCAAAAACTATGGAATAATTTGGGAGCCTTTGATTCAAAATCAAAACCAAAATCTAGAGTTTCATAAACCTAGAATAATGAAGTGAGAGAGAGAGAGAGAGATTTTGTGGCTGCAAAGGTTATATTTATATCCCATATAAATCCCCTAACAATTAGGGAAGAAACCTTGTCAAACACCAAAACCTTCCAAGCCAAGGAATCATGTACGGACAAAAATTTGACCGGGGCACGACTCGTGCCACAAGTCGTTTCAGGTCATCACGAGTGTCCCAAGCCAAAACCAAGTCATGATACGAGTCGTGACTAATTTTGTACTCGTGCTGGTTTTTGTCATGACTTGTGCCCAAGAGCACGAGTCGTGCCCACCCCACAAAGTCAACAAGTCAACAATTTCCTTGATTGCCTCAAAACACAGTCGTTCCACAGCTCCTGTCACGACTCATGCCCAAGGGCACGAGTCGTGCCTTTCCCAAAATTTCCAGATTTCAGCTCGAATCAAATTCGTTCTTTGTGTGTGACCCAAAAGGAATTATATTATGTTAGTAGTGAGTCGAAACATCGACCTCACAAGACATAAGTGACTTCTAGTAAATCATTATGTCCACCCAATTAATATAACATCAATGCTTGATTCCTCGATAGATCAAATGTCACAATCCCTTTGTCCACGATGTCCAATTGAACATGAGTCATTGTCTAGGTCAACTCATCTTGTTCAATGCTTTCTCGATTTCAAATATGTTTATAATCCAAATGCATTTGATCTCTATCAAATCACTTGAGTGTGGCCACATATTTCATCAACATCATTCATCGAGGGGTCCAAGCAAACATCTCTTTTCATAAGAGGGACAAATCCCGTCTTGACTTATCATTCTTCCCTACATGAATCCAAACGTGCTAACATAGCCCTTATTGCTATCCGATTAAAGATAGTCTTAGACTATATCAAACATGATCTTCACCATGTGGAAAATGATGATAATCTCAGGTACTAAGGATTCAATACCACGACTATCATGAGATTTAATCATGACAACAAACCATGTCATAAATCTCATAAGTAGGTCAAGTCCAGTACTCGTTATCTAGAAAGTACCCATAAGTGTAATGTGCATCTCCATGCATATAATCATCTCCATGATTATCCATTACCAACATATACTAGTTGTTCACAACAACTAGGGATGCAGTTCAATATAATAAACATGCAAACATATAATGAACAGAATAAACATACTCTATAATAAATGATAAAGATGATGCATAACGGTTCAAGTTAAACATAACTATAGCCTAGGGCACTACAACAACAGACAAAGGGAAGGAAATTTCCAAATTTTGATGAAACAATGGAGTGAAACCATGGAATGGATGCAATAAAATCATGGGATGTGTTTTAGAAAGAGATTCTTACCAAGCCTTCACGAATGGCATGTGAGATATGCCTATGGCGATCGAAAGTGAGGTCGTCACGAGGATTGATTTTTCGCAACAAATAACTATCCAATGTTGGGTTCCTCCGTTCTTGGGCCATTGATTATAGAATTGAGGAAAGATTAAAGTTGATTGAGAAGGAGAAATCAACAAAAGATTGAAGAAATTTCAGAGAAAAAATTGCCCCTGGCAATAAGCGTCTACGCAACCTTAAAATTCAAAATTTTGACACATTTACCCTTGAAAGTTAACCCCTAGCAAGGAAACGTGAAAAAATTGTTACCGCAAGTCACAGAATGAGCCAAACGTGGTGTACGCATGATTGCCCGATACAACGTCATGTCACCCGAAATGATTGATCCAAAGATCAATTCATCCCGCATAATTCAGAACCCAAATAGGCGAATTATCCCTTGGTTGGTCAAAGACAGTAAACCATTCCATCAAAAAGCCTGGTTCAGCGCCCTGATAGGTGAATCGTCATCAAAAGCCTGATTCAGCGCCCTTATAGGTGAATCATCATCAAAATCCCGACTCAGAGCCCTTACAGGTGAATGGTCATCAAAAAGCTCTGTTCAGAGCCCTTACAGGAAAATCGTCATCAAAAAGCCCGATTCAGTGCCCTAACAGGTGAATCATCATCAAAAGCCCGATTCAGCGCCCTTACATGTGAATCGTCATCAAAAAGCCCGATTCAGAGCCTTTACATGTGAATCGTCATCAAAAAGACCGATTCAGAGCCCTTACAGGTGAATCATCATACAAAAAGCCCGATTCAGCGCCTTGACAGGTGAATCATCATCAAAAGCCCGATTCAGTGCCCTTACAGGTGAATCGTCATCCAAAAAGCCCGATTCGGCGCTCTTAAAGGCGAATCGTCACGAAACCAACAAGATGCGAAGGACCAGACAGGTAAACCTTTGTTTTCTAACAATCTTCCCCCACAGGTTCGGAGCCAAAATAGGAGAATCTTCAGACATGCAGGTATATTCAGAATTGAGTCATGACTTGATTCCTCAGTATCAGTTTACCTTTTCAAAAAAAAAATCTCTTCAATTTTCAGAATGATTTTCAAAATACCTAAAGCAGCCTTTTCGTGTTTTGGAGTCGAACTACGTTTTGGTCTGATTCTCCGATAGAGATACGTAGGCAGTCGTGTGGCACGACCATCCCGATGTTCAGATTGATGTATTTTCTACCGATGACATGACTTCTTCCATAAGACTTGTCGCCGAGGGGCTCTGTAGACACCCCATTCTGAACCAAGCTTTGCAGAGTTATACCACTCTAAGTCTCGCCTTTGGTTTTGGAGTAGAAATCGACCATTTCGTCATGTTTCATTAAGTTTTAACTAACGGGCGTTAGTTTGGACTAAACTGCATACGAGATAACAAGGTGTAAGTACCCAAATCTGGCTCACAGCCACCAATCTGAGTTTCCTAGCAATTTCTCAAACATTCAGGAATTACAAGACTGGATAGAATCTCGCTGGAAAGAAGCTTCCAAATCTACCACCTTGCCTTGTTCTAGAAACAGGCTGAGTCGACAGAAGAAGAAGCCGCGCAACCTCTTTTAGCGGAAGATGGCATCGCGCGGCCTTTTTTGGAGCCTGGTAGAAGCCTATAAATAGAGACATTCTCTATCTCATTTGAGAAACAGGTTTAAAAGCGCAAAGTTACTCTGCAGAATTATATACCCGAATTCTCTCTCCTAAAACCTAAAATCCCACTCTCTCTCCTAAACCAACCTAATCCAAATCTATTCCTAATAGATCTAGACTAAGGAATCCCCCTAAGAATATAGAGAAACACCAATATTAGTAATCTCTCCTTCTCCCTACCCTAATCTACATCTATACACTTTTACTCTCTTTAATACTTGTTGATTACCTTCTATTATGCTCTAAAGTTCCAATCTTTGTTTATTTATGATATAGATCTATTCTTCCTCTCCCTAAACACAAATGACTCATGGAGATCCTCTCCCTAGGATGAACAAGATCCTTTAATGGCTTGTGCTAGGGATGATCTACCAAAAGAGGATGTGACCCCTTTTATATTTATGTCTAAAAATGCAATCTTTATCTGTTAAATGTTCTCCCCTTCCCTAGATCTAGCTTTTCCTATGATTGTCCACCCATTGGGGTATTAAGGGCATAGGGAAAGTCATAAAGATCCAATCTTTATACATTTCTCTCTTAGATTTATGTCTTACTTATTATTCCTAGTATTCTAAGTGGTGGATCTAGTGTAAAGACTTGATCTTTATATTAAGTTTCCCATAAAAGCTATAATCTTTGTCCTTTTGAAGGGAGTATATGATCTTGGGCCTATAATTCCCAAATGATTGTTTGAGATGTTATAAAGATGACCCGATGAAGAGTTAAACGTCTCAATACATAGGGTGAAGGTCCAAGACCCGCACTTTTTCCATTCTTGAGCTTAAAATGAGTCATTTGATCACACTAAATATAAATCTCCAAGGAAAGTTGAAGTAAGGCATGCTTAGGTCCCATGTGACCTTAGTAGTCGATAATTCAATGGGAGGGTCGAAAAGGTTGAATGGTGATGATCGCAAACACTAAATGGACGTGGGATCAAAATCTCGAAAATATCAAAGTTCAAGTCATCCTAGACCTAGAACCTTCTAAAAATGGTTCCTAGCATAGGAAAAGGCTTGGAATATTTCTTTAAATATGTAAAAAATCTTCTTTCTATTTCTTAAATTACACACACACACACACTTGCACAAACTTTGGACCCTTTGGAAGACTTGCTTTTGCAAGGCCCCATGGGTGAACTCCAAACGTTCTTCCCAAGGGGTAACTTAACGTCCGGACCTAGTATCTTTTTCATTTTTTTCAAAGTTTTTAGGACTATCAAAATGGCGTGGCGACTCCGTTTTTCATTAATTTGATGTTTTCCAACGATGAGGTGACTAGGCCCTCGAAATGTTTCGCACACTACCCGTGAGGTATTGCATGCTCGATCGTGGGGTAATTCACAGTTGGTAACTCCGCTGGGGAACCGATTAAATGCTTTCCAAACTCCTTTTCTCATAAGAAGCTTTGGAACATTTACGAGGGTTATCCTTTCATCCCGGGTTCAATTTTTGTGCTTGTGCAAATCTTTGTTCCTTTTTATGCATTCCTTGAGCTATTTTTTGACTTGTATATATTCTGAACAATAACAGGTATAGTTCCAAAGCTGAAAATTGCCCAGAATCTCTGGCTAAACATTCTGGAATTGCAACAGTTTGGAACCTGGAAAATTGCTGGATCAAGCCGTGCGGCCTGATTTGCCCAGGACCAAGCCGCGCGGCTTTATTAGAAGTTCCAACAGTACAATTTCTTCTGGCATTAATCTGGAAACTGTGGCAACTTTGGGACTATTTTGTCCAGAATCTGGACTGGTTTTGTAGACCAGAAAATTACTTGCTTATATGATGCATTTCCCCGTCCTAAAACATTCTTTTAAGACGCATATTGAAAATCTCTATTTTAACTAAAAAAAAGTACTTTTAGTGACCGCACACTACACACACTATATACTCCTGTACACATTTTCAGACAACGTCCTCAACCCGGGATGGTTGTTCAGTTGTAGTCACGGAACGTGTTACGATGCCCTCGGGCACGCACCAAACCATCCCAACCTCCCCTTGGCTTAATCCGTGTCGACCACTACACTAGTCCGTGTCACACTTTTTAAACTGTGACTTTTGGTTGGTTTTTGTCTAGACCGTGTCATATAGACTTGTCGTATACCCTCATAAAAGTCAAACCCGAGCCCATGCTAGAGTCAAGATTCCTTGCGCAAGCGAAGCCATGCCAAAATTTCGTTAGGCAAAATTGGCAAAATCTTGACCCCCGGCATTACCTTTGACTTGCACAAAGTATGCAATGCTCAAGGTGACGCCGTGTTATTCGACATTTAACGTCCGGCCTATGCCTATTATTTTCCTTGGACAATGCCGAAGTCAATGTCTATTGCGCAAGCGAGGATATGCCAAAATTCTGTTAAGGCTAAAGACTTAACTTTGACGGTGTTGACATTGACTATAATCCGCATCGCTCGTGCGTTAAAATTCCAATGATCCACTAGACCCTAGGACCATTCTGCTCTTTTCGGTCGGTGGGATCCGCTTGCCTTATGGAAACCTTGTTTGAAGTAACAGGTTGAGGGATCCATAGACGTAGTGACGGAACCCAGCGAGAAAGAAGTGGGTGAGAATATCGGGTCAGCGGCTTTTCAGTGCAAAATCTCAGGCTTGGACAGTTCATCAGAATCATCATTTTCGTCTACTCAGTGGTTTAGAATGGCAGATATGGCAAAAAACAGTGGTGGTACGGGTAATCCGATGTCTAGAGAGGAAGAGTTAGCCCTCGCCTTGGAAAACAGCCACAAGGTTCATGAAGAGCAACAAGCCTGGCTCATTGATACTCTTCGCCGTCATGGGGTTCAGATAGTAGGTGAAGCAAACGGTTCCTTGGTCATGGTTGAAGATGAGACTCCAGAAACAGTGACTTCAACCCCTCCGTCCTACAACCAATGCCCTCCTCCTTCGACATATGATCCCCCACCAGGGCTATTTCCCTTCAGTTCCTCGCAATATCTCATGCCATCAGGGCTCCATCACCCTCAGCTCCTCAGAACAGACCAAGCTTCGTTCACTATCAACAGCGACTGAATGCTACAGCCACCCAGTCTCTCAGTCTCAGCAGTATCCCCTAGGATTCACTCATCCTCCTTAGTACAGACCATCCCAGCTGACTTCAAAGCTTTAGAACCAGTCCAATAATCTCCTCAATACTTGCCCTGCAACAACAAATCTCCCATCTCCAGCCTTGCCAACAAGTCCCTACGAGGCTCCTTACTCCTTCTTTTACCCCGATAACTATGGATCTACTCCCTATGCCTCTAGCCCGTCTTATGGAAACCAGGGACAAGGTCAGGTCTACACCTATTTCCCTCAAACAGACCCTCAGGTCGCGGTGCAATCCATCAGTGTGCCTCCTACCATACTGCCTCTCAAAACTGATAACTCTACCTCGGAACCAAGCAATCTGAGAATGTCAGCTGACCCTAACATGGCCTGGCTCGCGGAGCAGGTCAGATCCATGAAAGAGAAGTTTGGTGAACTAAGCACTAAGAAAGCAGCCTATCAGATCACAAATCCGAGCAAGATTGTTCCTCTTCCTCCGAAGTTCCGGATGCCTGAGATTGAGAAGTTCAATGGCACAAACTGCCCTGGAACTCACATCGAGAGCTACCTTCTGGCTATGAGAGCCAAAGACTGTACTTATTAGCAGATGGCTAAAAATTTCCAACTGTCATTAAAGGGTTCAGCTCTCAGATGGTTCTTGCATGTAAAGCCAGAGGCTCGAGCCACCTAGGACCAGATTAAGGAAGTGTTCAAGGAAAAGTACAAGGCCAATTTGAACTGGGAAATTAGCAGAAATGATTTGCAGGGGACTTTGCAGCGCCCAGATGAGCCGGTAGGTGAGTTTTACAAGAGATGGAATAGGAAGCTTACTGAGATGATGACTCCATTAAATGAAGAAGAACAAATGGAAATCTTTCAGTCCTGCTTGAAGCCCCAGTTAAGGGTCCAAATTGGCAACTACTATTATCCCGATCTCCGAGCAATGGTGAATGCGGGCACCAAATTTGAAAATGCCTTCAATATGGCACCAGCAACAGGAATTGGCAACTCCTACCGGTACAGGGCCTCAACCTCGAACACTCCAGCCTGTGCCGTGAAGGGAAAAGAAACAGTGGGATCGGTTAATTACATTCAGAATGAAAAAGTCGGATAGAGCTCAGGTCAAACTGCTGCAAAGCCAAGGCCTCGCCTCTACACCGCTGAAGACTTTGGGATGCCTTTGGAAAAAGTATTTGATGGCTTGGTAGCCGAGGGGCTTATGAGATCTCTAGAGAATTGAAAGCCCAAGAACCCAACGATTGCACTTATTTGAGGCACCTGATCTCCCGTTTAATTGAGGAAGGCAAGCTCGATCCGCCTCGGGGCCCTAATACAGTCATAAACCCTCTTACAGCCAATGACCAAGTGAATGTGATTGAGTTTAGAAATCCAGAGCAAGCGATTGCAGTCAGGTTCAGGGATCCCAAGATTATAGACATCCTAGAATTTAACATTTCTTAAGTTGAATTGCATGGGAAATGGAAGGATCTAATTGATGCCTCAGCCAGGGAAGGGCAGTTTGGCCCTATAGTGGGGACCGATTTCATTAATGTCATTGAAGCAAGATCTCTTTTCGGTAACACCGAGCCAGTTACCATAGTCAAGATTACAGAGGAGAGACTCACTTATAAAGATTGTGAGGCCGAAGTGAACCAATCTATGACGGTGGAAGTTTCCCCAGGACCCTTCATCACATATGGTGAGCATAATGTGTTTATGATTGCCCTTACTGCTTAGGAGGAACAGTCCCAACCACCGATATGGAGAAATGTGGAAAGGAGAATGAATGACCAAGGAGACTCCGATGGTGGAGAAAGTGGTCTATCAGATGCCAAAAGTGTGGCTGGCCTCAGTGGCTCAGAAATACAGGTGAATGTGATTGAATTTGAAGAGGAAGCCGCACCAGCTCATCCAAAGCCACAGATTTGGTATGATGTCTGTGATTGCGACGATTGTCGGGAGGATGCATACCAGGATTGGATCAATGAGGAATCCCCCTCAAGGAGGAGAAGAAAGAAGAAATCCTCCCAACAAAAGTTGAAGGAAAGATATGAGGCAGGAGATAACAGCGTAGGGACACTAGGAGAACCCTCCGGCAAATTTGATTATTATGTCAGCTACTCAAGAGAGCCCACCAAAGCCTCAGCTGGTCAAAGCAAGGTCTGCCCCGAAAACTCCCGCCCGGTCGATGTTCTAGAGGTAGAAAGCTCCAAGTTCATAGCTATTGTCCGATTCAATGAAAAGTTGAAAGATTTGGAAGATGAATACAGGGTCCCCATAGAATACATAGCCAGTCAGGGCAGAATCAAATTCTCCCATGAGGAGGATTTCATCAGTGTAATCCAAGCCAATCCCCTTGTCGGCTACACAGATAAGGGGGTGGTGTCAAAATCAGCTAAGAGAAATGATTTACCAGCAATGCATAGACAAAATGAATTGGACCCTTCAGTCTATGAGCTCGATTGTTACAGAGGAGCTTGCCGAAAGACTGAATCAGGCCTCCCTTGATCCACTTATCATCTTTCCAAGGCATCAGCCCACAAATGACCCCAGTAAGGCTTTTGATGAGTTCGAGCTCTCCAACTTTGTGAACGCCTACAAATTTACTTCTCCCCCGGACAATGACAGTAAAGAGTCCATTGGAAATGAGAACAAGAATGGGCTGATTTTCAGTGATGATGACAGTTCAGTAGAGGGTATGGATATAGAGCCAATGGAAATGAAACCCAAAGAATCAGATGGGGTAGAAAGCCACAGGCCTGAGAATGAGGATGAGATTACCTCGAAATGTGACTGCAACTTTTGCAAGAGCTTGGAGGAGAAAATGGATGAAAGTTTAGATGAGAAAGAATATGAGTTCAGCATTTTAGAATTCAATACCCCTTACTGAGACCTAGTTGGTGAATGGAGAGATTTGATTGAAGCCTTAGTCGAGCAGGGAAATTGGGCTCCCCCTATCGACCAAGAGTATGTAAATGTCATTAAAACTATGCCTCTGTCGGAAAGGGTGGATGCTATTGCAGTATTAAGGGTCACCACTGAGCCACTGTCCAAAGAAGAATGTATGGAAGCCCTAGAAAGGGTCTTGAAGCTTGAAGTGACCCCAGTCCCATTTCTATCCTATGATAACAATGACATTTTCTTTGTAGTCCCAACGCCAGAGGAAAAGCCCAGAACGCCTCTTATATGGCGCTAAGTATCTCGGCCATCCTTTGCCCCAATTGGCCACCAAGGTGAGGATGAAGACTCAGAAGGAAGTTACTGTAGTGAATTTGAGGAAGACACGGTTGAAATGCCAGAGGGAACAGTAGAAAAATGGCTCACTCAAAGGCCAATTAGCCCCAAAAACCCATCCAAAAGATGATGACCTGGAGCCCGTCAAGAGGTTTGACCCTTAAGAACTCCTTATTGATGATGGAGTCGCCCACTTCAGGAAGTGTTTGGCTAATGTCAGAGAAGCTGTCAAGAGGTTGACTCCAAAAGAAAGGAGATATGCTTGACAGTGATAAGGAATGTGACCCTACATTGCTGAAGAAGTTGCTAGGGCAAGATGATATAGCTAATGGCAAGCCTCCAAGTCCTGAGAACGATGGCTTCAGTTGTATATTGACTCTGAAAAGCCTGAATGAAAATATCAAAGCCTTGAGTGAGGAAGAGGAAACTGAAATCAGTAAGTTGCTAAATCAGTGGGTGACCCAGAAGCCGAAAAGATCCAGAAAGCCTGTAACGTGGGATCAGATTCGTGAAGCGGCTTATACCTCTGGTGATACTGTGAACCAAATCAGCCAACAGGGCTGTCCGTATGCCTGCAAAAGCCCACCTCTAACCCTGAAAGAACTGAAAGAATATTCTAAGAGAGCCAATGACTCGGGAAAGTCAAATTTCTATGTGATGACTCGTTTCGGCAGATGAATGTAGAACCACCCAGGGTTGACAAGAGAAATACCAGTTCCGAACCAAGGGCAGATAAGTGGCCTTATAAGCTGGAAACAGAAAATGTGGAATCTGAAAAGGAAGATCCAGTGCTGACTCAGCTGAAGTGCACCCAAGCCAATATCTCCCTTTGGTCCCTATTAACCTCTTCTTACCCCCTCCCACAAACTAAAGTTAGAAGAAAGCTTGGCCAAAATCATGGTACCCAAGATGTCACCCCAGATGAGGTCATCCAAATGATTGAGAACATTCACTATGGAAACATCATCACTTTCACTTACCTGGATTTACCGAAATATGGGGCTAACTACATTGAGCTGCTCTGCATCACTGTCCAGTTGGAGGAACGCTGACTTCCGAGGGTGTTAGTCGATAGGGGGTCTGTAATGAACGTCCTGCCAGCAAAAATGATGGACATACTAGATCTGAAGCCAACAGACTTAAAGCCGTCCAGTAAGACTATTAAGGCCTATGATTCCACCACTCGATCAATTTTGGGGATTGCAACTTTAAATCTGTGGTTTTGGAAGAAGGTCATGGTTGTTGACTTCCAAGTAATTGATAATCCCATTTCATTTTCTGCTCTACTAGGATGACCCTAGATCCACCAGATAAACGGGGTAGCCTCTACCCTGCACCAGTGTGTCAAATTCCAGTCCGATGATGGAACTATCACTACTATCTGTGGAGACAGTGTGACTGTGGAAGGGACCAATACCGGGGGTATTCCGATACTGGAAATCAAGCATGATGATGAAGGGCTTACCTTAACTGGCTTCTCCTTGGCCACCTCTAAAGTGCAAGTGTGTTGTGCAGACCTCACTACTACCTCAGAAAAAATACCTCCTGCCTTGCGAATGATGAGAAAGATGAATTATCTTTCGGGGCTTGGATCGGGGTAAAAGGCTTCAGGGTCATCATACTATCATTGATGCAAAGGAACAAACGAACCGACATGGCCTGGGCTACAAACCAACTCCTCAGGATGACAGGGAAGCTAAGGTAACCGTTCAGGAAAGATGAAAAGTTGGTACTAATGAAGGGGTCCATCTCCATCCTTATAGCCTGTCTCTGGCCAAGTACTTCACCAGGGGCGAGACTCCGTGTGATGAGAATGACAGTCAGCAGTCTGTGAGGAAAGATCTCTTGAAAAGCCTTGAAAAGCCAGCCAATCCCATCAGGAGGATGTTTCTCAACCTACTGAGTATTCCTGGGGCTACCACCACTGTTCTAATAAGTATGTCTTCAAAGGGAACCCAGACCGTCTCAAAGAGCCAGCACTCTTCCCAGCAGAGGTAATAGATTTCTCCACCTTCGAGCTAGCTCTCCTGAAGATCAACCAGGTAGAAATTGCCAATAGTGAGGATAATGGGTCGGCATTGCAGAAGCTTTTTGATGAAGAAATGTAGATTCCCAACCTGATCAACTTCAGCTCAGATGACGAGACAATTGCTGTAATTGGGAATGGCGGTGAAGAACCTTTTGATCCCCACACTCTAGTGACTACGATAGAGATGCCGCTGAAGAACTGGAAGACATTTTTAAGCCCGATGGCCAGCCGACAACAAATGATCACAGAGCTTGGATTGGTCTCCCATCCTGTAAGTACCCAAATCTGGCTCACAGCTACCAATCGGAGTTTCCTAGCAATTTCCCAAACTTTCATGAAGTTTAGAGGCAATTCGGGAACTTTTCTTTACTTTCTGAGCAAGGAAGGACCTACCAGAAATTACAAAACTTGATAGGATCTTGCTGGAAAGAAGCTTCCAAAACTGCTACCTTGCTTGTTTTAGAAACAGGCTGAGTCGACAGAAGATTAGATCCACTGCCTCTTTTAGCGCCAGATCCGGCCGCGCGGCCTTATCCGGAGCCTGAACCAGGTTTATAAATAGAGACCTTCTCTATCTCATTTCAAAAGGGGGAGTTTTAAGAGCAAAGTTACTCTGCAGAATTATATACCCAAATTCTCTCTCCTAAAACCTAAGAACCCACTCTCTCTCCTAAACTAACCTAATCCTAATCTATTCCTAATAGATCTAGTCCAAAAGAATACTCCAAAGAAGATAGAGAAACACCAATATTGGTAATCTCTCCTTCCCTCACCTCTAATCTACTATTATATTCTCTCATTCTCCTACTACTTGTTGATTAAACTCCTATTATGTCATAAATTTTCAATCTTCGCACTTTAATCATGTAAATCTATTCCCTCTCTCCCTAAACAAAAATGACTCATGGAGATCCTCTCCCTAGGATGAACAAGATCCTTTAATGGCTTGTTCTAGGGATGATCTACCAAAAGAGGATGTGACCCCTTTTATATTTATGTCTAAAAATGCAATCTTTATGTGTTAAACGTTCTCCCCTTCCCTAGATCTAGCTTTTCCTATGATTGTCCACCCATTGGGGTATTAAGGGCATATGGAAAGTCATAATGATCCAATCTTTATACATTTCTCTCTTAGATCCATAATCTCCCTTGTCCCTTTTAGCATCTCAAATGGGAAAATCAATGTAAAGACTCAATCTTTACATTGGTTCCACCACATTGATATTACAATTTCTTTATTCCTCCCCATGTCCCCAAGGTTGGAATTTTTTTCCTATGATTGCCTAAAGACTATACAAGGCTTCAAAAGGCATAGGATGAACCATAAATATCCAACCTTTATGTCTTATTTCCATAGATTTGTGGCTCGTGAGCATTCTTGGAGCAAAGATTGGTGTAAAGACTCAATCTTTACACCAATATAACCATAAAATGCCATAAATATTGTTCCTTTGTAGAGATCAATGATTCTTAGTCCCAAGATCTCCTATGATCACTTGAGATAAATATACCCAAAATGTCCCTATGAATCACCAATATCTCAAGATGTAGGATTGATGGCCAAATATTCATTCTTCTTCTAATACCTCATTCTTGGACTTAAATTTGACACTTTGATCAAATTTGACTAAGTCCCCAATGAAAGTTAGGTTAATAACATGCCGAGGTTCCTATGCCTAAATTGGTTGATTAATCTAATGGGAGGGTAGAAAGGTCGTGTAATGATGATCCCAAGTTCAAAAATGAGTAGGGAATCAAATCCCTAAAAACATTGAAGCCCAAGGCATCTTGAACTAAAACCTTCTTAAAATGGTCCCTATGTTCAGATAAAGGCTTGGCACATTCCTTTATTTCACCAAAAATCACACACACACACACACACACACACATACACACTTGCACAAACTTTGGACCCTTTGGAAGACTTGCTTTTGCAAGGCCCCTTGGGTGAACGCCAAACGTTCTTCCCAAGGGGTAACTTAACCTCCGGACCTAGTATCTTTTTCCTTTTTTAAAAAGTTTTAAGGATTATCAAAATGGCATGGCGACTCCGTTTTTCATTAATTTGGTGTTTTCCAACGATGAGGTGACTCGGCCCTCAAAATGATTCGCAAACTACTCATGCGGTATTGCATGCGCGATCGTGGGGTAATTCACACGTCACTCTATGTCTAGTCCTGTCAAACACCCTGTCATTCGTACTATAGAGTTGGGAGTCTTTGAGTTCGAGTCCTTTGAGTCATCTGACGGCCTTACGCCTGAAGATTATGAATGTGTTGCCAATATGATCTTTCCATTCGCTTTAAATGAAATGATAGATTTTTTTGAGTATCCCCTTATTGCCAACTTAACAAATGATAAATTAACTAATAATCTAACAACAGTTAATAATAATTCATTTGAACAAGATGCAGACACACTAAATGAACAATACATTAAAGAAATCTTTAAGCAGGTTATTGATAAGGAGGAAAATCGTGCCCAAGCTGAGGTTTTGACTAGTGTTAACCTGGGTACTATCAAAGAACCTAAAGAGACACAGATCGGGAACTTCTTCCAAGGGGCCGAATGGGACAGACTGATTGATCTTCTCAAAGAGTATGTGGATGTGTTTGCCTGGTCTTACAAGGATATGCCAGGGATGGACAACTCAATTGTAGAACACAGGATTCCTTTGACACCTAATGCCAAGCATGTGAAACAGAAACTGAGGAAAATCAAGCCAGAATGGTCTCTGCAAGTCAAAGAGGAAATTGAAAAGATGCTCCGTGTTAGATTTATCAGAGTCATTGAATATCCGACCTGGTTGTCGAACATTGTGAGCGTGACCAAAGCAAATGGGAAGGTGCGCTGTTGTGTGGATTTCCGGGATCTAAGCAAAGCCAGTCCTAAAGACGACTACCCGTTGCCAAACATAGATATTTTGGTGGATACCACAGCCAACTACGAAGTAAAGTCATTCGTTGATGATTTTACTGGCAACAATCAAATCAAGATGGTAAAAGAAGACCAGGAGAAAACAGCTTTCACCATGCCATGAGGGACATACTGTTACACGGTGATGCATTTTGGGTTAAAGAACGCTGGGGCTACTTATCAAAGGGAAACAACTATGCTTTTTCATGACATGATCCATAAGGAGATTGAGGTCTATGTCAATGATATGATTATCCATTCCAAAGGCGCAGATGGACAACACTTTTTTGATCGACGGAAGTTCTTTGAGCGGTTAAGGAAGCATTCCATGAGACTGAACCCTGCAAAGTGCACCTTCAGAGTGATAAGGGGAAAGTGTAGACACCCCATTCTGAACCCATTGGAGTACATTTATACCGCTCTAAGTCTCTCTTTGAGTCAAGAAGTGGAAATCCACCATTTCGTCATGTTTCATTAAGTTTTGGCTAACCACCGTTAGTTTGGGACTAAACTGCATACGAGATAACGAGGGAAGGGAAGAATTGTCCACAGACTGCAATATCCCGTGCAGAATAGCGTGTCTCGCGCAAGATATTGGTGCTCTGCAGCATGCATATGACAGTCTCCTCGTCGATTTCAACCTCTTTTCAAGATAAAACTTCATCCATCCGGCCAACCAATGATTTTGGAGTCTGGAGCCTTCCTAGGAGTGTTTTATCTCTCCACCTCTACCTCTCCAACACCTATAAATACCTGGTGACTTCCAGTATTTCAGAGGTCCATAATCCCTATATTCCCCCTACATTTACTGGTTTCTCTCCTTGAAAGATTCCTGTAAATCACCCCTAAAATCACCTCAAAGTTTGTTTGTCAACCTTGTTGATAAACAAACATCAAGATCCAAGTCAAGGACTGAGGCAAAGCTCTGTCCGTATCAAGATTCGATTCTAAACTTGAGTCGAAACTCTGCTCAAATCACCTTACGCAAGGTAACCCCTAATTCCTTTCTAATTGATTGTTAGAGTGGTATAAATACATAGAATCTAGGATCGGCCTAGAGCCTCCATAAATCATGGGGATGGTCTCAAAGCAATCTATCCTACACTCCGTTTAACCCCGTTAAATGGATTTTTATTTATTTTTTATTTGAAATCCTTTTCTTTTTCGAAAAACTCTCTTTTCTTTAGCAAGACCGATCTCCGGATTGGGTGGAATGGATGCTCCTTGACCTTCCCATTTCATAACCTAAGCCCCGAAACCAAAATCTCTTTCAAAATGGTTTTTCTATGTTTTCCAAACGAATAATATAGGTGGCGACTCAAAAGATAAAAAAAAAAAGAGGATGTTTAAAATCCGTGCAACGCAACAGTGGCGACTCCGCTGGAGACATTAAAATTAAGAGGCTTAAAATTGCGTCAAAATTAAAGGAGAGGTTTTCAAAAAATATATATATAAAATTCGTTTTTTTGCTCCAGATCAGGCATATCTCGCACGAGATATCTTATCCCGCGCGATATATCGCTCCGGCAATCTGGTGTCTTCTGGTTTTCCCTGTTCATCTCACAGTCCAAGATGAGGGTTGAACATGCAAGGGGGATCCCGAAATTCATTATCTGTAGAGTTCCCTCATCTTAAGGCCTCCCTTAAGATGTCGAACTCGAATCCGTATTTTAGTTAAATAATTGATTGTTATTTATAAACTGCGTGTGATTGGGTTTTATTTTATTAAAGTCCGGTCCATTGGGGATTCGGGAGTTGTAATTAATTTATTCATCTCTATCTCTCTCTCCCTCATTATGTGGAACTACGACAGCCTGAGTCTTCCTAATTTGGGAGAAACATAGGCAACCACTTGGTGCGGCCACTATTTGTTTTCTTTTTGTTTTAAAAAAAAATCTCTATTTTTTATCTGTCACCTAGATTGACTATCACACACGCGCACTCATGATATATCTGTCATTGCACTGCATACCCTCTATAAACCCGGGACCCACACTACGGACGGATGACGGTAACCACCTAGTCGCCGGTTTCTCCGATGTCAGATCATCCCACTCCGCGTATTCAATCCACCGAGATTGTCATATCGCGGGAAGCCTAGCCTTCCAGCCCTGCATCGCCACATTTTCATGTAGATTGTCTTTTTAGGAACACTCCGTGACCGGTCGGTTTGACTTGGTGATCTTTTCTTGTTTTTGACCAAAATAAAGCCATGTAAAATTGACAATAAAGAAGGACTCGGAAAAGTCCATTCGGAAAAGTCCCTTAGAAATGACCCTTTCGGATGTCCCTTTAAAAGAAAAAATAATATACATCCTTCAAAAACAATCTTACATGGCTTTGTTTTACAAAAATCGGATTGATTGCTTAGTCGTTAGGTTCTGATAAAGGCCTTAGAAACCCCTCAAAACGGATTCTCCGTTCCGACCAAAAATTAGGTCTAATAAAAATCGACTTTTCGTGTGATTGTCTCGTGCGGGACTACATGTCTCGCGCGAGATAATACCTCTGTTTGCTGTAATTGAGCCTGAACCGTTTAAGCCTGCTTCCGACTCGTTGGGGCTAGATATGATCCTGACGTCATCTCTGCATCTCTTCTGTCAGTTTTCCAAGGCTCCTCAACTTCAAGACTCCCAACAAAATGTACGGCATCGACGATATTCCGGGTAATGAAACTTTGTCCAAAAACAACCATAAACTTCTGGAAGAAGCCAATGATCGCCTAGAAGTGCAAGCTACCCAAATCCACACTCTTGTGGAAGAAATCCAAGAACTTAGGACAGCACTAGCCAACAAAGAAAAGAAGAAGAAAAATGATTCCTCCGAAGAAGAAGAGGAATCATAAACCAAGAAGGCCAAGGGTCGCCGCCAAAGCAAAAGCAAGAAAAAGAAGTACGAGTCTAGCTCGTCATCTTCCTCCTCTGACAACGAAAGCTACACATCCAAGAAAGAAAGCAAAGGAGAAAGCAAGAACGAACCCCTCACTATGGCCATGTTAGAAAAGAAGCTTGCATCCCTCGATGTGAGTAAGGGAGCCTCGCTCTCTATTGATTATAACACCCTTCGTCAATCCATGTCCAAGCTTCCTAGAAAGTAAAAAACACCTGACATTGCAAAATTCAATGGCACCACCTGTCCCAAATCACATTTGGAGACCTACTCTTGGGCCATGCTACCTATGGGTGTTGATCACAACCTGTTAGCCCAATGCTTTCCACAAACCCTCGATGGTGCCGCTAGGGATTGGTACATGACTCTCCCACTCTCTACAAGACTCGATTGGCCACTCGCTAGTTGTACTTTCCAAAAGCAATATGAGGACAACTCCACTTACCGCACCACTAGAAGGGATCTTGAACAAACCAAGCAGCTTCCGAATAAATCCTTCACAGATTTTGTCAAAAGGTGGAGAACCAAATTTACTGAAATCATTTATAGGCCAAGCCTAGACGAAGAAATCCACATCCTTATACAATGTCTTAGGGAGGAATATCAAGACAAACTGGCCGTCAACTACTTTCCTAGCTTCGCCGAACTCCACAAGTCGGGCGTACGATTAGATGACCTCATCAAACAGAAAAGGGAAGCCAAGAAAGAAAGTGGGTTCCGTTACAACAAAAGTTCCTCTTCCTCTTCCAACCCCAAGGACACTTCTGTTAATGCTATTGTCTTCAATCATCCTGGAAATGGTAAGTACTCTGCGGTACCTCCACCACAAAAGAAGAAAAGGGATAGACATTGTGACAAGCTTGAAGGGATCACTCAAAAAGAACTCTTCGAGGTACTCATTAAGAATGGAAAAATCAAACCAAGAGAAGGTGGACCTTCAAAGAAAGATCTCCCTGCCAATCATGCTCATCATCTCTTCTGCAAGTACCACAACTTCACCGGCCACGACACCAACTCATGTTTCCACTTGAAAGACGTCATCCAAGATTTGTTTGAAGATAAAGAGATAGGGTTACCTAATGTTGTTACTAATCCTTTACCAAACAATGAAGTCAATTTGATAGAAGTAGAAAGTAGCTTCAAGGACCCTACTCGTCTGACCACAACTGTGGACGAGAGCCCTTTTGAATTTAATAAATCTTCTTTCTGTTATATGATGTCTTGGGAGGAAATCTTAGAACAAAAGGAAAAAGGGTCTAAAACAGTCAATCTCCTCACACGATCCGGTCGTGTGATCATCAACAAAGATCCAAGGGACGAAAACCCTCCTAAACAAGCAAAAGCTTCATCATTAAACGAACCAGATGACCCTCTCTTAACTCAGCTAAAGAAGACACAAGCAAACATCTCTGTTTGGGATCTCATAGGCATCGCGAGATGTTGAAAAAGGCATTGGCTCAAATGACCATTTCCTCGGAAGCAACACCCGAAGTGCTCACTCAAATGATTGGTCAAGTACAATTTGGCAACGTCATCACTTTCACCGACTTAGATCTCCCACCCTATGGGAACAATCATCATGAGGCCCTCTACATAACTGCTAAGGTGAATGGATACCGAATGCCACGCATTTTGGTCGACAATGGTTCTGCAATCAATGTCCTTCCAAAGAAGGCCTTATCATCATTAAGCCTCACCCACAAAGACCTTAAGCCCTCTGGTCATACTGTAAGGGGGTACGATTGTACTGCTAGAACCGCTTTGGAGTCAGTTGTGATACATGTAGAAATGGGGCAAGTCACAATGAGAATCGAATTTCAAGTCATCGACATCCCGGCATCCTTCAACTTGCTGCTTGGCCGCCCTTGGCTACATGACATAGGGGGTGTACCCTCCTCCCTACACCAATGTATCAAGTTCAGACACAACAATACGATAGTCACCATACACGGAGAGATGGTTACTGCTAGCCCTATCCTCGAGGTACAACATAGCACTTTTGATTTCCTGTTCAGTGGCTTTGAGATCGAGAAAGAAAGTACCGTGAATGTCATAGAAACTTGCAACGAAAATGATTACTCCAAGGCACTTCAGTTTTCTGGAAACCATCCTGTTTGGAGAATGATGCAAGCAAAAGGATACTTCCCTAGCTTGGGACTTGGAAAACACTTGCAAGGGATAACGGAACCACCACCGGTTCCCCCACCTCACACAAAGCATGGCCTAGGATACATCATTTCCATCCATGATGGAGATGACGAAGAAGAGTGGGACTTCACTCAAGTCAAGTGGGAAGGAACCCCATACAAAGGCCACAATTGCCCGAAGGTCAAAGATTGCAATCTCGAACCATATCGAAAGACACTCAATGACTACTTCGTCCTGGAAGGGGAAAGCATTCCCTACTTTATCTTTTCAGAACCATGGACTGACGATAAAGGAAAGCGCCAACCGGGCTTTGAAATCTTCAGCGACTGCGATGCTTCACCAGATGAAACAGAAACCGTCTCACTAATCCCTAAAGATTTGTGGGGCACGAAGGCAGAAATGACAAGCGAATGGGACTTTGTGTTGGGAGACGACATGCTGAGACAGTTTGAAGACCTGTGCCGGTTAGAAGACAGCCAGATCCATGCAATCACCAAGGGGAATGCTCCAACTATTGATTACACAAGACTAATTCAGAAATGTGATGAGCCAATTCTAAACTGGCACATCACCGGAGGACCAGTTGTTGATGAAGACTTCATGATCAAAGAGCTTGGTTGTTCTCCCCATCCCCGCAGGAAGATAGGCTCTATAACTTTCACATTAGAATTAGGCTCCACCTCTGATGAACTCACTCAAGAGGAAATCGAGGCGGTGGCCGAGCATGTATTCCCTTACTTTCTTAATGAAAACTTTTATCTTTCCGAGTACCCAGAGATTGCTAACGTTGTGAATGATGAATTAACTAATAACAATCAATATAACGAACACGTTAATAATGAATCATACGATGAGATAGATCAAGAAAATGAACAAATTTTAAAAGAATTAGCAAAGCAAGTAGGTCGTTGTGGAAAAAATGGCCCTGTTGACGACGAGGAAATGCAAACGGTTAATCTTGGGACAACAGAAGACCCCAGAGAAACAAAGATCGGCAGCTTCTTCAAGGGGGAAGACAGAGAAACCTTGAACGTGGGGTTTATCAAAGTGATCGATTGTAGAGCACAAGATACCGCTGCTACCCAACGCCAAGCCAGTCAAACAGAAACTACGCAGAATCAAGCCGAAATGATCAATGCAAGTAAAAGAGGAAATCATGAAACTCTTGAACATGGGGTTTATCAAAGTGATCGAGTATCCGAAATGGCTAGCAAACACGGTACAAGTAGCCAAGTCGAACGGGAAAATACGAGTCTGTGTCGATTTCAGAGACTTGAACAAGGCATCCCCTAAAGATGACTTCCCACTACCAAACATAGACATGTTGGTCGATGCCACGGCAGCATACGAAGTCCGCTCGTTCGTCGATGGCTTCGCAGGGTATAACCAAATCCTGATGGCAGAGGAGGACCAACACAAAACCGCATTCACCACACCTTGGGGAACATTCTGTTACACGGTCATGCCGTTTGGTCTCAAGAATGCAGGGGCTACTTACCAAAGGGCAGTCACGACAGTATTCCATGACATGATCCTCAAAGAAATAGAGGTATACGTGGACGACATGATTGTCCACTCAAAAGGGACAATGGTCAGCACTTTAGAGATCTCAGAAAATTCTTCAATCGACTGAGACAACACAAGATGAGACTCAACCCCGCAAAATGCTCATTCAGAGTGGTCAAAGGGAAACTCTTAGGGTACATGGTCACAGAGCGCGGCATAGAAGTAGACCCCACTAAGATAAGGGCTATCATGGACATGCCTCCACCCAGAATGTAGAAAGAAGTAAAGGGATTCATGGGCAGACACTAATATATCAGTCGATTCATCAATCAACTGACGACAATGTGCTATCCTATTTTCAAGTTACTTAAGAAAAACGCACCTCAAGAGTGGACCGAAGAATGTCAAGAAGCATTCAAGGAGGTTAAGCATTACTTAACTTCCCCACCCATCATGGTTCCACCACACAAGGAAAAGCCCTTAAAGCTATACCTCACGGTCACTGACAACGCGCTAGGGGCTATGCTCGCTCAAAAACAGTCTGCTTCACACACAGAGAATGCAATCTACTTTGTCAGCCACAGATTCCAAGGTAGCGAGATCAATTACTCTCCACTCGACAAATCCTGCGCTGCTCTTGTTTGGGTATCACAAAGGCTAAAGCACTATATGGAAGCCTTCCTGGTTCGTCTCATTGCAAGAATGGATCCTTTGAAGTATATCCTATACAAATCAAATTTGTCTTCGAGACTAGCTAAATGGTACTTCATGCTCGCGGGATATGATATCACTTACGTCACTCAGAAATCCGTCAGGGGTAATGTATCCGCAGATCAGTTGACCGAATTTCCTTGTGTCGAAACGAAGGGGGAAGACCCGCAATTCCCTGATGAAGACATCATGAGTATAGAAGACGAAAATAAGTGGCAACTATTTTTCGATGGCGCAACCAACAAGAGAGGGTTCGGCATTGGAATGTTATTGGTAGGCCCTGACGACATCTATACTCCACTAGCAATGCGTCTCGACTTTGATGCCACCAACAACACTGCGGAATATTAGGCTTGTATAGCGGGGCTTGAGGCAGCCCTAGAACGCAACGTGACCGAACATGAGGTATTCGGGAACTCCCAGTTAATCATCAATTAGACATTGAAGAAGTGGAGGATATAAGATCCAACCCTTCAAAGATACAGTGCCCACCTCCAAGAGTTAGCGCAACAATTTCAGGATGTCTCATTCCACTATCTTCCTAGAGATAAAAACCGGTTTGCAGACGCATTAGCCACACTCGCTTCCTTGGTCGAAATCCCTAAAGGAAAGGCAGTCAAACCTTTCAAAATAACGCGGTGTTCAACTACTGCCTACTGCGCCGTTATAGATCTCCATGACTGCAAAGACAAATGGTTATCCGAATGTGCCACTGTCGAGGACTCCGAAGAGAAATCGTGGTACCATGATATTTGGCATTTCATCCTAGATGGAACCATCCCACCTGAGACAGATCAGAAGACTCAGATCGCCCTTAAGAGGTTGGCCGCTAATTACTCCATCATAGCTGGCCGTCTATTCAAGAAGCATTCCCAAGGAAACCTCCTTTGTGCCACCGAGGAAGAGGCCCGAGAAATAATGGACCATGTTCATCAAGGCATATGTGGAACCCACATGAGCGGAAACATGCTCGCCAAAAAGATCGTCAGACAAGGGTACTTTTGGCTAACCATGGAAGCCGACTGTACCAGAATGGTCAAGAAGTGCCATAAGTGTCAAATACACGCCAACCTTCAGCACGCACCGCCTTCCTTGCTGTACCCTATGACTTCTCCTTGGCCGTTCTCGACATGGGGGATAGACGTGATTGGAAAGGTCACACCTACAGGGGCCAATGGGCACTGCTTCGTCCTAGTAGCCATTGACTATTTCACTAAATGGGTCGAGGCCACCTCCTACAAAGTTTTGAATGCCAGAAAGGTTGCAGAATTCATCAAACACAACATCATCTGTCTATACGGGGTCCCGCAAGAGATGATATCCGATAATGGCTCGCACTTCGAGAAGGAGACCGATCACCTCCTAACCGAGTATAAAATCACAAGACACAAGTCATCTCCTTACAGGCCTCAGACGAATGGAGCAGTTGAAGCCGCAAACAAGACAATCGAAACCATCATCAAAAAAATGGCAGTCACTGGGAAAGACTGGCCCGACAAGTTACCCTTCGCACTATGGGGATACCGCACATCAGTCCGAACATCCACAGGAGAGACTCCCTATGCCCTCACATTCGGAATGGAGGCTGTCTTGCCAATAGAATTGGAAATACCATCACTAAGGGTTCTCCTAGAAAACCAAGTGAATGAAGTCGACTAGTTAGAAAGCAGATACGAAGAGTTAGCCTTGCTAGACAAAAGGAGGATGAAAGCAGCCGAGCACACTCAAGCTTACCAAAGAAGAATGGCAAGAGCTTTCAACAAAAAGGTCAAGACAAGGAATATCAGAGTAGGCGACCTAGTTCTCCGCGAGCATCATCCTGGACCTTTCAACCCACTAGGCAAGATCATCCTGGACCTTTCAACCCACTAGGCAAGTGGGGACCAAGATGGATAGGACCCTACATCGTAAAGAAGATATTCTCTGGAGGAGCCCTTCAGCTGGTAGACTTAGACGGAGATCAACTACCGAAGCCAGTCAACATAGACAAGCTCAAGAAATACTTCGTGTGACTTGGCCTCTTAAAAGAAAAACGCTCGTTAGGTTGAAAATCCCGAAGGGGACGACCTTGGCAAAAATTAGAGCTTGCACAAGAAAAGAAGCCCTCTAGATTGAAAACCCGAAAGGGCAGTCTAGGCAAAAGAAAGGGTGTGCATAATAAAAAAAAGGGGGGGGGGTGCCTTGTCTCGCGCGAGATTACCCCTCGGTTTGAAACTGTATTTTGTCCTTTTTTCTCACAAAAATGAACTACGTTAGACCTGAGCCTCTTATTTAATTGTTGTAAAAGAGGAACGTAGGCAGCCTTCGGGTTCGGTCTAATCAAATAAATAAATCTAATTTTATCCTTCCATTAATCAAATGCATTTTATTAATGGCAAAAGGGAAATCCTAACCACAACGACTAATTTGCTAAGCTAACGAACATGAAAAATTACTAATAAAGCAAAACTATTAATATATCAAAGCAATCTCTTGGTACTCCTTAAGATCTACCCTTTCATTAACTTGGTAGCCGACGGACATGATCACCACCGTCTTCGCGATCCTTCTTGCGCTTTGGGCCCTTCAAAGTAGAACATCCCTCGAGACGAGTAAAGACGGACTCCGAAAGCCTCTTGAAGACATTGGGCCTATCTAAAGCTTGCGTCTTTCCTGGCATCCCTTTGCCTCGCCTTTTGTACCAATCCCCATCAAGAAAATCCTGGGTTAGATCGGTATGTACATTAGCAGGATCAGACTGAGCCTCGCTCTTTCGCAAAATACTGCTAGCTACGAAAGAATCTCCTAACAGTGAAAGCCGCAGATCATCAATTTTCTCCATACTAGGGTGACCGGTATGAAGGAACCAATCCAAATACTTGTCAGATAAGAAGATGCTTGCATCAAAATTCCGAAGGTTCGACCAGCGGTCCCGACTAGTTCCCTCACCCCATGCTTGAGCTAGCACCTGCGCAAACTCTACACCAATATAAGACACATCACGAGAGGCCCCGTCGAAAAGATAAGTGTCCTGCTGCTGACCAAACTGACGGAGCACCCGTTTGGGAAAATAAAAGGAGGAATCTCGCAAACCCGGGAGAACAACCCTGTCAAAACCCTTAGTATTGGCAATGTACTTGTTCAATCTCCAATAAGGTGGACACCAAAAGATATCAGCAGTTACAACCTTTGCAATCAACATGGCCCACTCCTCCACCAAGAGATCCTTGATCAGCAACTTTCGCATATGATATGTGAATGGGGAATATTCCAACGGGGGACCCACCAATTTGAGATGCTCCCTAAGCCAAATAGTCAACAAAAGAGGACTCCCTTGAGTCATGGCACCGGTCTTATGCAACTCATCAAGACCATGTAGGGTTTCACCAAAAATTAGCGGAATGATGTTCCTGGAACGTTTCCTAGCCTGCAGAACGATTTCCACCAATTGGGAGTCAACCAAGCCATCCCTGCATGTGAACAAAACATCTCCGAAAAGAGAAAGGGCCAAAAAGTTCCGTTTGTAAACATGAAAGGCGTCACATCTGAATCTCCGCTGAATCGCTTGGGGAAAGAAGAACAATCCACCCACCTGCGGTGAACCAACTCATAGCAAGTATCAAGGGGGATCCCTAGCAATTCATTCAAAGGCTCTGAATGATTCCAATTATATTTAGGAACAACAATCTCACCAGTCAAGGGCATATCCAAGATAATAGCAAATTCCTCAATAGTAGGCACCATCTCATTAAGAGAAAAATTGAAGAGATGAACAGAGGGATCCCAAAATTGAGCAGCACCCTGCAAAAGATTTCAATCCGGCTGGAGGTTCTTCAAGGTGAAGAGGATCCTGAATCCGAATTCTGCTATGAACCTATTACGAGATCGATTGCGAAACAACCTCACAAAATCTCTTGATGCTTGCTTGAAGGATTCTACAACTTCAGACAGTAAAGAAAAATCATCAACAATCATGGACGTTGGGGCGATCTCCTTGGAAGCCATGGATCACAGGGTTGAAAAAGAAGACAAGAACTCCACCCTAACAGAATATATCTAGAGTTTGAAAGGCTAGGATGAGTTATCTGGCCGGACTACAGGGTGTTTTTATAGGGAAAACTGACAAAATCCTGTTCGAAGAAGGAAGAGGATTCTGCCTGGATAGCGTGTCTCGCGCGAGATGCCTTGTCCTGCGCGATACATCACCATGGCAAAACAGCAATAGTTCTGCACAAATAAACAATCTAGTCCCGACTTGACGAAGCAAGTCTCGAAAACCTATACGTAAAGTTCCTAACATGCAGTGCAACACCAAATTCATGCTCAAAATTGTGGCCTAGGTGGCCATGTCATTTCCAACCACGAAAAGTCAAGAAAGTCAAAAAACTAACTAATTAGACCTAGGACTAGGAATTAAGAAAACCATGTTTTTGTGCCATCTACATACAAACATTTACCAAAGAAAAAGAAAAATTTTCTGGCCCCACACGGCCAATATTTACAAGTCATCAGAAAACAAATGGGGAGAAAAGAGGATCAAGCCATCAGGTCACTCGAGTCGCCAACACCTCCACCTTCACCACTATTGGGGCTGCCATCCCTCCTTGACCTCTTGGCTGCACAAGTCGGAGTCACCGTAGAGGCCACCGTCGAAGCCGCCAAAGATGCCTTCTGGAACAGCCTCTCAGACTGGTCCGACACCAGGGCCATCAATCCTGCCATCTTGCTCGCTCCTCGGTTATAATTAGCCGCGGAAATAGTGATCTGACAACAAAAGAAAAGAAGTGCTCAGATGAAGTCGGACATATACACTTATATGGACGAATACAGGAGATAATATGAACAGAAACATACTTAGGAGACACCAGGCGAAAGGCGGTAACCCTCGGGAATATGATCCGGAGTCGGGATGTGGCCCATCATCGGCATGCTCCCCATCATATACGTATAGCTCAGAGGACCGAAATCTGGCACGAAGGGCAGAGAGCCAGCATACTGGGAAGAAGTGCTAGGGGCTGACGAACCTGAGGCAGAGGTAGAGGTGGAACCACGAGCAAGGGATCGCCTAGCACCCAATGGAAGGGGACCCATCGGTTGAGGCAAGAACTCTGCATAAGAAGCTCCTCGAACAACACGAGCCGTCGCCGCACAACCCACCACAAGATCGGCGTAATCATCATCTGGAATCAAGTGGGTAGGGTACATCGCCCTCGAAGGATCCGCTGGAACCTTATATGGCAGTGAACCCCGGCCATGCTGAGGGAAGACTCGCTTGCCCAGATACATGGTATCCCCTTCCAGAGATACCAACATCCTCTACATCGCATTGGCATCCCAAGCACAGTGAACCTCCCATTCAACCAAGGTCCATGGGTAAAGGCCCAATCGCTCATACTCAAAGGCATCCAACATGGCCCGTGCCTCTACAACCGTTAGGGTCCACTCCTGATCCTCCTCCTCATACACACTCCAATTGGGGTGGCTCCACCTCCTGATATCCGAAAACAGAGGGTCCCAGCTATCCAACTCAAACTTGTACAAACCAAAGACAACATAGCCCCATATCTGTACCAGAAAATAGAACAGATTCAGTACGAAATACAGACAAAGAGTATAGATAAAGGACAGAAACAGAATCAAGAGCATACCTCCCAATCGTAAGAATACCCTGACAGGGAATCCTTGGTGTGCCTATACGCCTCGTCCATGGCGTGATAACAGAAGGCTAGCCCAGCTGAGCCCCAATTATAAGTCCTCACATCATCCAGATCAACCAACAAACCTAAAAGAGAGAGACGGGCTGTAGAAGAGTGGTTCGCAAAAATAGTCTCCGACAGAATGTACCAAAGGGTGCCCCGCACCAACCGATCAGTGTCCGCATTCGGCTTAAGCGCATAAGCCTCAAGCTGAGCCCGGAGAGGTGACAACTCAGCAGCAAACCCCTTAACCTTGTTAGGGGCAAAGCCAATCAGCCGTCTCCACTCGGCTGGGCTCGCAGGCTTATAACCCGCAGTCTTCGGGAGGGGCTCAACGGTAAACTCTAGCCCCGTAATAGCCAGAAAATCAGTCGGAGTCATGGTAGCTTCCCCGAAGCGCAGATGCACGGTGTGAGTAGTATCCCACCATCTCTCCCGGATTGCCTAAAGAACTTGGGGAGTCCGCCTCATCCCTTGGAGGTTATCAACGTAGGTCAAAAGCCCCGTTTGAGCCATCCTAGCTCGAACCCCATTAAGGCCCTTGATCTTGTCCCACAAAGGTCGGGCCAATTTTGGACTTCCACGACAGTTTTCGTCGGCCTGTATGACTGCAAAACAGAGGAAAATCAAAAGAACAATGTTAGACAACCTCCCATGGCAAGAATCTAAAGAAATAGAAGAAAAATTTCCATTGAGGTATTTCATCGAACACTTGGCATGCGTACAAGAAAAGCATTCCCAAAGATGCACGTCCCTATCGAAAGTGAGGTCGTCGCGGGGATAATCTTTTCCGAGCAAGTAACTCCCAAAAAATTGGATTTTTCCCTTCTTGAGCCATGGATTGTGGAGGGAGGAAGGATTGAAAGTTGATTGGGAGAAGAAATCAACAAGCAACACACAAAAAAATTGCAAAGGAAAATCGCTTTGGCTCAAGCTAGGGAGAGAATTTGAAAACAAATGTTTTCAAAATGAAACAACAGCTGTTGTTATATTGCCTCGACAGTAGAAGTCCCGCACGAGACATGATATCTCGCGCGAGATATGTGTTCGGGAAATGTACAAAATTGTCCTCGACAATAAGCGTCTACGCAACGTCAAAATCCAAAATTTTGACACATTTACCATTGGAAATGATACACTAGCAAGGAAACGTGGACAAAATCGGCTCCGCAAGTCACGGAACAAGCCGAACATGACACCCGCACAATCACCCGGTACGGCACGAGTCGCCCGAAAAATGATTGATCTAGAGATCAACTCATTCCACATGATTCAGAGCCCAGAAAGGTGAATCATCAAAAGAAAAGCTCGGTCCAACGCCCAGACAGGTGGATCGTCAAATCAAAAGCCCGGTCCAACGCCCAGACAGGTGGATCGTCAACACAAAATCCCGGTCCAACACCCAGATAGGTGGATCGTCAAATCAAAAGCCCGATCCAATGCCAAGACAGGTGGATCGTCAAATCAAAAGCCCGATCTAACTCCCAGATAGGTGGATCGTCAAATCAAAAGATCAATTCAATGCCCAAACAGGTGAATCATCATCCTCAACAACTAAAAGCCCGATTCAGAGCCCAGACAGGCGAATCATCACAAAACCGACAGGACTCAAAGGACCGGACAGGTGAGCCTTTATTTTCTAACATATTTCCCCGCAGGTTCGGAGCCCAGACAGGCAAATCTTCAGACAGGTAGGTATATTCAGAATTGGGTCTTGATTTGATTCCTCAGTATGAATCTACCTTTTCAAAACAAAATCTCCTCGATTTTCAAAATGATGTCTTTTCTATCGTCGACATGACTTCTTCCATAAGACTTGTCGACGAGGGGCTCTGTAGACACCCCATTCTGAACCCATCGGAGTACATTTATACTGCTCTAAGTCTCGCTTTGAGTCAAGAAGTGGAAATCCACCGTTTCGTCATGTTTCTTTAAGTTTTGGCTAACCACCGTTAGTTTGGGACTAAACTGCATACGAGATAACGAGGGAAGGGTAGAATTGTCCACAGACTGCAATATCCCGCGCGGAATAGCGTGTCTCGTACGAGATATTGGTGTTCTGCAGCATGCAGATGATAGTCTCCTCGTCGATTTCAACCTCTTTTCAAGATAAAACTTCATCCATCCGGCCAACCAATGATTTTAGAGTCTGGAACCTTCCTAGGAGTGTTTTATCTCTCCACCTCTACCTCTCCAACACCTATAAATACTTGGTGACTTCCAGTATTTCAGAAGTCCACAATCCCAATATTCCCCCTACATTTACTGGTTTCTCTCCCTGAAAGATTCCTGTAAATCACCCCTAAAATCACCTCAAATTTTGTTTGTCAACCTTGTTGATAAACAAACATCAAGATCCAAGTCAAGGACTGAGGCGAAGCTCTGTCCGTATCAAGATTTGATTCTAAACTTGAGTCAAAACTCTGCCCAAATCACCTTACGCAAGGTAACCCCTAATTCCTTTCTAATTGATTGTTAGAGTGGTATAAATACATAGAATCTAGGATCGGCCTAGAGCCTCCCTAAATCATGGGGATGGTCTCGAAGCAATCGATCCTACATTCCGTTTAACCCCGTTAAATGGATTTTTATTTATTTTTTATTTGAAATCCTTTTCTTTTTCGAAAACCTCTCTTTTTTTAGCAAGACCGATCTCCGGATTGGGTGGAATGGGTGCTCCTTGACCTTCCCATTTCATAACCTAAGCTCCGAACCCAAAATCTCTTTCAAAATGGTTTTTCTATGTTTTCCAAATGAATAATATACGTGGCGACTCAAAAGATAAAAAAAAGAGGATGTTTAAAATCCACGCAATGCAGCAGAAAGGTACTTGGGTATATGGTCACAAAATGAGGAATTGAATCCTACCCCCAAAAAATCAAAGCCATTATGGCATGAGGCCACCTCAATCCCAGATAGAAGTCAAGAGCTTTATGGGTAGACTGCAGTATATCAGCTGGTTTGTTAATCACCTGACAACCACATGTGAGCCCATCTTCAATCTTATAAAGAAGAATACAGATACAGAATGGAATGAAGAATGCCAGGATGCCTTTGACAAGATTAAGGCATACCTAGTGAATCCCTCGATACTATGCCCCCTGAATGGACAGAAATGCCTCCTGCTCTATCTAACGGTCATCGACACTGCAGTTGGGGCTATGCTAGCCCAAGAAAAGAAAGATTCTCGGGTAGAGAATGCCATTTACTTTGTGAGCCGAAAGCTGTAAGGGAGTAAGCTCAATTACTCGACGTGTGAAAAGACATGTGCAGGACTGGTCTGGGTAGTTGAGAAATTGAAACACTACATGCAGGCTCACTCGGTGAATTTGGTCTCAAAAATGGACCCCATCAAGTACCTCTTTGAAAAACCTTCCCTCTCAATGCGCTTGGCAAAATGGTCATTCTTCCTGGCAGAGTTTGACATCAACTATGTAACAAGAAAGGCAATCACGGGTCAAGCACTCTCAGATCATTTGGCAAATTTCCCTAGTAATGAGGTCTGAGGCCCTGAACCCCAGTATCTGGACGAAGTAATTTTCGCTTTTGAACCCGAGAATTGATGGCAACTTTTCTTTGATGGAGCTGTTAATAAAATGGGAAATTGTATAGGGATGTTTTTGGTGGACCCAAAAGATGAGCACACGCCGATATCCGTCAAGCTGAACTTCTCTTTCACAAATAATGCAGGGGAGTATGAAGCCTATATAGCCAGGTTAGAGGCCGCGTTGGAAAGAAATGTTAAGGAACTCGAGGTCTACGGGGACTCAGTCCTAATCATTAACCAGGTCTCAAATAAGTGGAAAGCTGTGGATCCTCACCTGCATAAGTACCATGCCTATATGGAAGAATTGAGAGAACAATTCAAAGAAGTGACCTTCCATTATCTGCCAAGGGACATGAATAGATTTGCAGATGCCTTGGCTACTCTAGCCTCACTGGTAGAAATCCCTGAGGGAAAGGTAGTAAAACCATTCAGAGTGGGTATAAGAGACACCAGCCTTCTACTGTGAAATAGAAAGAGGGCCCGAGCTCGCCAATGAACCTTGGTACAATCAGGTTTATCAGTTTCTCAAAATAGAGAAGCGTCATTCAGGGACGAAGAAGGTAATCTGAAAGAAGGCATCAAATCCAAAAGCTTGCAGGCTTTGAAATGACTGGCCTCTCACTTTGTCATTCTGGGAGACGATATGTACAAAAAATGGTACTAAGGACCACTCATGCGGTGTGAAACTAAAGAAAGAGCAAAAGAGCTAATGAGCGAAGTCCATAATGGTCCCTGCGGTCCTCACATGAATGCCAGAGCATTAATGCAAGTTATCCTCGGAATGGGCTACTACTGGATCTCCATGGAAATAGATTGTATTCAGCATGTTCGAGAGCGTGACAAGTGCCAGCGGTTTGCCAACCTTAATCATCTCCCACCTCATGACTTGTACTGCATGACGATGCCTTGGCCGTTCGCAACTTGGGGTATTGATGTAATCGGGAAGATAGCCCCAGCCGTATGTAATGGGCATGAATTTGTGTTACTGGCAGTGGATTATTTCATGAAATGGGTGGAAGAAAAGTCCTATAAAGTCCTCACATCCAAGAAGGTTGCTCAGTTTATCAAAGAAAACATCATGTGAAGATATGGGGTACCAAACGAGATCGTCTCAGATAACGGGACACATTTTGAAGGAGATTGCGATAGATTGTTGTCAGAATTCAAGGTCACTCGCCACAGATCATCCCCGTACAGGCCTCAGACCAATGGAGGAATATAAGTTGCAAACAAGACACTTGAGAGAATCATCCGAAAGATGGCCACTCGCGTTCGTGACTGACCCGAGAAACTACATCTAGCACTCTGGGCTACAGAACTTCTATCAGAACAGCCACGGGAGAAACCCCTTTTGCTTTGACTTATGGAATGGAAGCAGTGCTGCCTGTAGAGTTGGAAATTCCATCACTAAGAGTTCTTTTAGAAAACAGCATTAATAAAGTCGAATGGTTGCACAGTCAGCATGATGAGCTCGCCCTGCTTGATGAAAGGAGACTAAAAGTAATGGAACATACTCGATCCTATCAGAGACGAATGGCTAGGGAATTCGACAAAAAGGTCAAAGCCAGGGACATCAAGGAAGGGGACTTGGTACTGAAATAGAAGCCCCCTACCAAAGATAACCCTCTAGGAAAATGGGAACCCGTGTGGATCGGCCCGTATGTGGTACAAAAGATACTATCAGGAGTAGCAATGAAACTTGCGAACCTGGATGGCAATCCTTTCATTCACCCTGTCAACGGTGACAAGCTTCGTCGTTATTATGTTAAAATAAAATTATATATACATATATATATATATATATATATATATATATATATATATATATATATATATATATATATATATATATATATATATATATATATATATATAGTAATAATAATAATAAAGAGTGCAAAAAGAGTAATACCCAGCTAGGCTGAAAACCCTGAAAAGGGTGGTCTAGGCAGAAAACAGGGATGCACAAAAAAATGAAGTTCACTAGAGTCGAACTACGGAGACCTGAGCCCCTTGGTCCTTTTCCTAAAAGGGGAACGTGGGCAGACAAAAATGGTTCGGTCTAAACAATAAATAGACATCCAAAATTCCATGAAATATGTCTTGAAAAATTCCTAGATAATATCCCATATTTTTTACAAATTAAAAACTTCTTGATGAGTTCGAGCACGGTCTACTCTTGACTCTCCTAACCTGCTATGAAGAAAATATATACAATAAACACCTAAATAACTAATGTGTCTGCAAACAAAGCAATAAGTGGATGCTCAAAACATCTCTCAAATCTATCAACCGTCAGTGGCGGCATCATCCCTGTTCTTCTTCCCACTACCTCGACCTCTTCGAGTGTTCTTCCTCTTCTTCTCAATGATGTTCGTCTCCCTCCTACCTATCTTGGGTGCCCTCACTGGAGCCTCGACCAAACCTGTGTCAATAAGTGCCCTCTGTACCCTGGCACGAGTCTCTATCTCCTCCCGCTGAGCCTCATTGAGAGGAGGAATCCCCGAAAATCTCTCATATCTAACTTCCATGTCCTTAATGAGATTGCCTGACTGGTTATGTCAACTGGCCTTTGCCTCGGCCTCCCTCATAGTCTTGCTAGAGTCACTATCAGCACCCAATAAGGCCTGGCGCCTCTCTCCCAAAATGATCTGAGTTGCCCCCATCTCTCTCATACCAATCCAGGTAAACTGTGGTCAAAATAGTACTCTTCCTGCACTTGAGAATGACTCTGGGTGGAAAAGCAACATATGTCCATGCCCTCGAGAATAAGGAGAAACTACCGGGATCTCTCATATCCATGGTTGCCACCTCCATGGTACGAATACTCTCCAGTCATCTAGTGGCTCCTGTAAGGCCCCAAACTGTCTTAATACTAAGCGTGGAATGTAGAAAGACGACCAGGATAGCTCTGGGACCTCACTATATAGGACTCCTGAAATGTCCTCCGGGTCTAAAACCTCCGGTGAGGCACCCACCAATGAATATCTAAAGTAGACAGCCGAGCCATCATCGGCTCCCAGCGGTCCTGATGAAGCTATTTTTGTTGGGTATGCTAAACACTCTAAAGCTTCGCCTGTAAGTGCTATATCCTCTATAACGGAAAGGAACATAAAGGTAAATTTGATGCTAAAGCAGATGAAGCTATTTTTATTGGGTATGCTAAACACTCTAAAGCTTTTCGCGCTTTCAATAGAACTAGCTTAAACATAGAAGAATCTGTTCATATCTCTTTTGATAAACATTCTCTCCTTGAGCCACATTTGGCTCCAAATGTTTCTGATGATTTTATTGAGACGAATGTAACAGGTGCGCCTCTTAGAAGTGTGCCTGAACCAGAACAATTTTCATCAACTCAATGAAATTCATCAACATCCCAAGCGCCCCTTTCCGAACCAGAAGAACCTTTTTCTGATCCATCAGAAGTGCCAGAGTTTACTACTCCTAGAGCGCCCGCTTCTGAAGAAGTGCGCAGTGATGAACCTTTAAACTCTATTGAACCACTCCAACAGCTCACTTACAATGATTTTGATGCTGGTCTTTATGATGTACCTATAACCGATCTTCAATGACCTCATACTCAACCAGATTTACCTCTTGAGGTTCGTGATCATAGTAGGTACCCTATCTCAAATGTTATTGGTGATCTCCATACTGGTGTTCAAACAAGGAGAACTTCAAACTATGATGAACAAGCATCCTTTATCTCTCAAATTGAACCAAAGAAGATTGATGAAGCACTCCAAGATCCTAGTTGGGTTGTTGCTATGCAAGAAGAGCTCAACCAATTTTAAAGATGTAAGGTTTGGACTCTTGTGCCCAGACCTAATGATCAAGTAGTTACTGGTACCAAGTGGTTCTTAAGAAACAAGATAGGTGAGAATGGAAGCATCACGAGAAACAAAGCAAGGTTAGTTTCACAAGTCTAGAGACAAGAAGAAGGGATCGACTATGATGAAACCTTTGCACCCGTAACCAGACTTGAAGCTATCAAAATATTTCTAGCTTACGCCTCTTACAAAAAATTCAAGATTTATCAAATGGATGTGAAGAGTGAATTTCTAAACGGTGAACTCCAAGAACAATTCTTGTATCTCACCAGCTGGTTTTGAAGATAGAAAATTTCCCAACCATGTCTTCAAACTTCAAAAAGCTTTGTATGGACACAAGCAAGCTCTAAGAGTATGGTATGATACTCTATCTAAATTTCTTTTAGAAAAAGGCTTCAAGCGTGGTAAGATCGATACAACTCTTTTCATTGCCAAACATAATAATAATTATTTACTTGTTCAAATTTATGTTGTTGATATTATCTTTGAATCTACTAATGAAAATTTATCTAAGCACTTTGAGAAGCTAATGAAAAGCAAGTTTGAAATGAGCATGATAGGAGAACTTACCTTCTTTCTCAGGCTCCAAATCAAGCAATTGAGTGATGGCATCTTCCTCAACCAAGCAAAATATACAAAAGATCTAATCAAGAAGTTTGGACTTGAAAATGTTAGAGCATACGATACTCCAATGGCCACAGATAACAAACTTGACAAAGATCTAAAAGGTAAGAAGTTGATCAAACTTTATATCGAGGTATGATCGGCTCATTACTTTACCTTACTGCAAGTAGGCCAGATATTATGTTTAGTGTTTGTGTGTGTGCTCGTTATCAAGCTGATCCTAGAGAAGCACATTTGGTAGTTGTGAAACATATTATTCGTTATCTTTCTGGAACTGTTAACCTTGGACTTTGGTACACCAAAGATTCAAAATTTGATCTTATAGGTTACTCAAATACAGATTATCCAGCGTGCACTATTGACAGGAAGAGTACCAGTGGCACTTGTCATTTCCTTGAAAATTGACTTGTTGCATGGGCTAGTAAGAAACAAGTCGCGGTATCAATCTAAACAACGAAAGAAAAATACATAGCTGTCGAAAGTTGTTCGTGTCAGATTCTATGGATGAAGCAGCAGTTGGTTGACTACGACATTAAAGAAGGAAACTGTCTCATCTACTGTGACAACCTTTCAACAATTGTTGTCTCCAACAACCCTGTTATGCACTCAAATACCAAGCGCATAGACATCAAACATAATTTTCTCAGAGACCACGTAGGGAAAGGAAACATTCAGTTAGAGCACGTGGGAACAGATAATCAGATTGCTGATATTCTGACTAAGGCACTTGACTCCAAGAAATTTGCCTTCCTGGGAGGAGAAATGGGTATGCTTAAACTTTAATAAGTCCATACAGTTTTGTATTACTAATGGTCTTTTACCTCTTTATGTTGTTAAGTTAGGCTCTATTGTGACTGTAAAAGTCATTCCCGGCGCTCCCCTTAGGCGCCTAGATGTAAGTAGCCCAATCTGGATTGCTCCCCATCCGACACACGGAAAACACCGCAGACTCACACAAACGTGATCTCGAACACGCGTAGTCTTCAAACCCCCCCCCCCAAAAACCACCAACAAAACCAAGGGGGGCCTTTCTGGGATAAAAAAGTACAAAAGGACTTTTTAGAAATTTTGGAAAATTTGGAAAAGCATGACTAGTCCGTGCGGACCACTTTGCTTCCAGACATCATAATTACAAAATCCTCTTAAAGTCCACAATATTCCCTTAAATCCAAGAAAACAAAAAAAATGGTAATGACAAGTTATGTAGCGTGACACACTTTGCCAGAATTTGGACCCTATAAATAGAGGGCTCCCCCCCCTCATATTTTTCACACCTCCTCTCTTCTCCCTCTCCCCCCAGCCTTCAGGCCTCCTTCTAAGACCCTTTGGGGCAATCCCGGTCCCTTTCGGTTCCCTCCGGGGCATTCCGAGGCCCCTCGTAGTACTCCGAAGCCTTGCCGAGCTCTCCTGAAACGCTCCCGAGCTGCCTCGAGGCATCCCAAAGACTTGCCAGTCTATCCCGAAGCCTTGACGATCCATCCCGAGGCATTTCGGTCCATCCCGAGGTGTCCCGGTCCATTTCGAGCACAACCAACGATCCCGACGCACGCCGAAACTCTGCCCGAGCACAACCGACGATCCCGACGCATGCCGGACCTCTGCTCGAGTCTAGTCAACAAACCCGACGATCCTAATGCACGACAAAACTCTGCCCGAGTAAACACCTGACGATTCCGAGGCACGTCAAAACTCTGTCCGCAGACACCGGTACATCCCCAAAGCAATCCCGGTCCATCCCAGAACACTATTCACACTCAAATACTATTCCCAAGCGGAAGACAGATAGGAACCAACATTGGTAAGGCTTCCTTCCAACACTATTTCAATACATCTCAATACATAGTACACAATGTAGACATCATATACAACATGCATTTTTTTAAAAAAGCACATACACACACACATACACACACAACTTTTAAAGAAAGAGGGGTACCGAAAGACTCATTTTTACGAGGCGACTCGGGTGAGCTTTACTATTCCCTTTTTGATGAGTAACCTGACCTCCGAACTCAAAAATCTCATCACACAACAACAGTTTTTTAACTAAGATTTTTTTCAATGTTTTGGGCTAAATAAAAAAGGAGTGGCGACTCAACAAACAAAACGCAGCGAGACACCTCCCGACCAACGATGCGAGATGACAGGGCCCGCGCGCGAGCCGGATTCGTGTAATTTTAGTTGGCGACTCCGCTGGGGATATTTTGTTTTAAAAACATTTAAACAAAAAACAAAAGATTTTTAAAACGTTGATGAGGGTCAAACTTTCATTTTACCCCTTGTTCAACTGTTGTCTGTGTACATACATTTAAAAATTCTTCAAAACTTTCTGTTTTACTCAGAAAAAGAATTTTAGTGACCGCACACTACTCGCACTTCTGCCTCGGTACACCGCACACTACGCGCACTTGCTGCCTCGATTCACTGCACACTACAACCCTCAACTCGGAGTGGTCTCGGTTGCAGTTCGATTGGTCTTCCTGATGCCTTTCGAACGCGCACGAGATCATTCCAAACATCCAATCCTAGCCAGTGTCAACCCTGCACGCTTGTGTCACACTCTGTCTAGACTCGGTTGGTTTTTACCCAGTCAGTATCATACAGCCTGGATACATATCCCATGTCGGCCATTTTCTGGGTCAAAGCTCGGAACTCAAGATCCATTGCGCAAGCAAGACGATGAAAGGTCATGCTAAAATCTTGACCCGATCTTGATTTCCAAAGCTACACCCAGACGATGCTCCGTCCCGGATATACATCCATGCCCACATGACACCATGTCATCAAGCCATTAATACGTCATCCATGACAATATCACCTAGCCAACACCTAACGTCATAGATCCCTTGCGCAAGCTAGTTAAAGAAAGGTCATGCCAAACTCTCGATTTGATCTTGACTCGGGTGCCGGCTCGGCTCACTATTCACATGGCCGACGCATTAAAACGAACATGACAGGCTCGGTCCTTAGGTTCGATTTTTCTTTTAGGCCGGTGGAAACCGCTTGCCCTATACGGCCGTCGCTCGGGGCTGTCCACCCCGAGATGTCGAAATACAGGTGCAAAACGAGGGGTTTATAGCCGCACAGATGGTCTCCACTGACCCATGATCTAGCATAGTTGCAAAAAAGAAGAGCAATCTTTTCCAACCAACTTAGGATTCTGAGAAAACATATTTTAAGTAAATTAAAAAAAATAAAAAAGCATAAATAAATAAAAAAAAAAAAGGAAACTGCATGTCACATGAGCTTTTCCCCTTTATCCAAAAAGGCCTTCCCATGTCTAAACCTTACCCGTCACCCCCTCCAGCAAACCTAGAGTGGTCAAGAGTACCCAGGAACTGTCCTTCCAGTGTCAAAGCCGTAAGGTCACACATCCTTCCCAAATACAGCCACCAGGGCAGTCTATCAACTCCCCATGGCCAGGTCGGCAGACAACAACGAGGAAAATGGGATCTTACCCCCGAGAAATTTCCCGACGATGGAGGAAGTTTGGCAAGTTGTCATAGCCCTCGAAAAATGCCTAGGCGAGCAACAGGCCTGGATCGAAGGTGCCATGCATCATTTTGGAACATTAGCCACCCCCCAACCAACTGGGGCTCCCAAGGACGTACCCGTTCCCGCAGCTCCTAACGTCTCTCATTGTCTCCCGGAATTCAATCTTTTGCCCTCGTACGAGCCCTGCAGCTACGACATAAAGCCACAAGACCCCCCAGGGAAAGACGTGCCCAGTCAATGTCCCGAGGTCCCAATACCACCGCAAAATGATGAACACATCTGGTGGGACGTCTGCGATTGCACCACTTGTCTGGAAAGGGACTTCCAAGATGAAAACTAAAAAAGAGATACGAAGCCGGCGATCCCACAGTCGGAACCCTCGGAGAACCATCAGGAAATTTTGACTACTACATCATCTACTCCAGCAAATCTCCTCAGCCTAGCTCTATGCAAGACCACGGCAACTTTTGCTCCATGATTAGCTGGGACGAGATCCGCACAGCCACCAACGGCCCAAGAGTCCTAACACCCCAACCCCTATCTTGGGAAGACATCAAAGCCACCATTGACGCTTCAATAAAAGCAATAACGGTGAACGAGTTAAAATGCAAAGCATGGCCCTACGCCAACCAAGGCCCTCCCATGACAGAAGTGGGAGAAACAAGCAAAGCGGTGAAGCCATAAGTGAACGTATTGATGCGTTCTGGCCAAATCCTGGTGAATCCTCCAAGGACAGACAAAAGGCCAGCCGTACCGGAGCCTCGAACCGAAAAAGGCCCCTACGACAAAGAAGCTGAAACACTTGACCCAAAGGCTGAAGACCCAATCTTAACTCATCTCAAGCGCACTCAGGCCAACATATCCCTCTGGTCCTTACTCACTTCATCTTACCCGCATAAACTCAAGCTGGAGGAAAGCCTGGCTCAGACCATGGTACCTATAAACGTGACACCAGATGAAGCGGTCCAAATGATCGGCAACGTTCACTACAGCAATAAGCTTGATCTCCTGAAATTTGGGGCTAACCACAACGAGCCTCTTTACATAACAGTCCAACTGGACGAGCGCCGCCTTCCTCGAGTCTTGGTAGACGGAGGATCAGCCATGAATGTCCTCCCATCCAAAATGATGGACTTGCTAGGGATCAAGCCGACTGATCTAAAACCCTCAACTCAGACAATCAAAGCATACGACTCAACGTCTCGCTCCGTCTTGGGGATAGCCACTCTGAACCTGTGGTTCGGAAAGCAGATGATCCCGACAGACTTCCAGGTCATCGACATACCGATCACATTCACTGCCTTCTTGGGATGCCCTTGGCTACACCAGATCAATGGGGTGACATCCATCCTACACTAGTGCGTAAAATTCGTCCAAGGAACGGATCTCACCATCATCTATGGCGACAACATAACTACCGAGGGGACCAACACAAACGGCGTCCCAGTCCTGTAAATCAAGCACGATAACGACGGCACGATGCTGACAGGGTTCACAGTCGAAAGTCCAAAAGCTCAGGTATGCCACATAGACCTGCCCCTGACTTGGGACCGAATCCCTCCTACCATGAAGATGATGAAGCTCATGAACTACATCCCGGGGCTTGATTTGGCAAAACGCCATCAAGGTACCAAACAAATCAACGAGGACAAAGAACAAAATACCCACCATGGCCTAGGGTGCGTCCCTACTCCCAAAGATGATGCGGAAAATAGAAAAGCTGCACGGAAACGCTCCGCTACTGACAAAAGAGGCTTGCACGCAATCTCTGACCTCTGCCCTTACAGCTTCGACATGGCCCGGTACTTCACAAAGAAAGCCGGCAATTTGAATGAAGACACAGAAAAGGGGACAGAGCTGATCAACGCCAAACAAAAATGGTCGGTAACAATGGACAAGCTCCAACAAAGCCTCGAAAGGTTCAGAGGCCTCGAGCCAAACCCCGTCAGAAGAGCATTCCTTGACGCGCAACCTCTACCAGGACCCACCACCACCACTATTCACAATGAATTTTGGTTTGGGAAAACCCCCTCTTTGGCGGAAGAACTTGAAAAGCTCCCTGTCGGCACCCCTGCCACAAGCAAGCGCGACAAGTCAGCATTCGAACTAGTAATGCCCAAGTCAAAAATGGAAGACTCCGCAGACAGTGCCTGGAACGAGTCATGGCTACAACAACTCTTCAGTGAAGAAATCAAGGTGCCAGACCTAATCAATTTTGTTTCTGACAACTCCACGGTAGCCATGATTGGGGACAGCAGCGCGAAGCCTTTCGACCCTCGCCTCCTTTCAAGCTCATCAACATTGCCACTCAAAACCTGGGCCACCTTCTCCGGACCAGCAGCCAGCAAGAAGGATATGATCGAAGAACTTGGTCTAACCCCTCGTGTCCTAGAGTCCAGAGTCGAAACACATTCTGAGTCCATTATCTGTGAATTTGAGTCTCTCGAGTCATCTGATGGCCTTAAGCTGGAAGATTACGAACTCATAGCCAATAATGTATTCCCATATGCTCTTAATGAAAGTTTCGACCTTTTCGAGTATCCTCTCATTGCATCTTTAACAACTGATAAATTAACTAAAACACAAACAGTTAATAACGATTCACTTGACAAAGAAGCAGACACATTAAACGAAAAATACATTAAACACATCTTTAAGCATGTTGTCAAACGAGAGAAAAACCGGGCCCAAGCTGCCGAGGAGGTTTTAACCAAGGTGAATTTGGGGACTGCTGAAGAGCCAAAAGAGACACAAATCGAAAGCTTCTTCACCAGCATCGAGCAAAATGCATTTACTGCACTATGCCTAATCAAGATAGAATGGTCTTTACAAGTCAAGGAAGAGATCAAAAAGATCTCCGTGTCGGCTTCATACGGGTGATCGAATACCCGACATGGCTCTCCAACATAGTCACTGTCACCAAGGCCAACAAAAAAGTACGCTGATGTGTGGACTTCCGAGATCTCAACAATGCAAGTCCCAAGGATGACTTTCCACTACCAAAAATAGACATGTTGGTAGACACTACGGCCAATTTCGAGGTTAAGTCCTTCGTGGACGGGTTTGCCGGCTACAATCAAATTAAGATGGACGAAGAAGACCAAGAGAAAATAGCCTTCACAACCCCCGAGGGAACCTATTGCTACATAGTGATGCCGTTCGTACTAAATAACACTGGGGCTACCTATCAACGGGCAGCGACCTCACTCTTCCATGGCATGATACACAAAGAGATTAAAGTGTATGTCGACGACATGATCATCCACTCCAAAGGATCAGACGGACAACACCTCATTAACCTGAGAAAGTTCTTCAATCGCCTTCGGAAACACTCAAAAGGTTAAACTCTGCCAAATGCACATTTGGAGTCATCCGAAGCAAAGTCTTGGGATACATTCTCACCGAGCGAGGCATCGAAGTTGATCCTCAAAAGATCAAGGCCATAATTGAAATGAGACCACCTGTGAATGTGGGCCCTCGGGATTGAACCGATTTATGGGTCGCCGTTCACCTTAGTTTGAAGACACCGGTTTTATTGAAAAAACCGAGTCACCATGCCATTTTGATTTCCTCAAAACTTTGAAAAAAAGGATAATGGTCTGGAGGTTAAGTTACTCCTTGGGAAGAATGTTTGGCGTTCACCCAAGGAGCCTTGCAAAAGCAAGTCTTCTTAGATCCGAAGTTTGTGCATGTTTTTGTGCTCGTGTGTATGTGTGATTTGAAAAGAGGAGGGAATGTGCCAAGTTTATCTGCCGAACGTATAAACCATTTAAGTAGGTTATAGCTCGGGATTTCTTGAATTTGATGTTTTCGGGATTTTGATCCCGTGCCCATTTTGGACTTGCGATCATCATTACGGGACTTATCTACCCTCCCGTTAGATTAATCAACCATGGTAGGAGTAAGAGCCCTGGTATATTTTAAACTAACGTTCTTTGGGGATTTAGTCACATGTGATCGAGAGGGGCTCGTCTTTTAAGTTCAAGAATGAGACTCTTTAGAAAAGCAGGAATCTTTGATGAATCTTTGCCCATCGATCCTACATCTTGAGTGATAAAGATTCGTAGGGACATTTTATGTTCGTCTCAAGTGATTATCGAAGATGTTGGGACTAAGATCCTTCGGTTTCTAAAGGGACAAAGATTATGGCATTTTAATGGCGGAAACGATGTAAAGATGGAGTCTTTACACCAATCCTCACCACGGAATGCTCCAAGAACCAAGGGACTTGGGGAAAGGGGTATAAAGATTGGATCTTTATACTCATCCTATGTCTTTCATATCTTAAAAGGCTATTAGACAATCCTCGGAGAGAGATCCATCTTTTAGGGACATGGGGAGAATGACATTAAAGTAAAGATTGCATTTTAATGTAAATAATACAATGAACATCATTAAAATAGAGTCATAAAGTAAAAGGAATGATCTTTATGGCTTTTCCTATGTCCTTTAAAACCTCATAAGGTGGACAATCCTTGGAAAGCTGGATCAAGGGAAGGGGATGACATAATATGAATAAAGATTGCATTTTTATATAAAATGGTAAAGGGACATCACATCATCATGTGGTAGATCTTCGCTAGAACAAGCCACTTGTGGAACCTTGTTCATCCTTGGGAGAGGTTCTCCAATGAATCCTATGTATAGGGGGAGTGGGGATATGATGATTACATTGCAAAGATAGGAACTTTAAGACAATAAAGCAATATAAATGACAAGTAACAAGAATATAAATGACAAACAATAAATAAGGCAAGGTAATATGAGAGTAGATCAAGGGGAAAGGAAGGAGAGATTACCAATGTTGGTTCTCTCTATCTCCCAAGGGGATTTTCCTATTTCGGAATGGATTAGGATAGGATTTGTGTATGGGGGAGGTGAGTTTTGAGTGTTTTAGGTTTCTGGAAATTCGTGTATTAATTTGGGCAGAGTAACAGTGCTGCAATTCTCTTTTTTAAAATGAATAGAGGCGGCCCCTATTTATAGGCTGCAGTGTGCTTCCTAAAGAAGCTGCCCGGTGTGAATCTGCGGCAAAAGAAGCCGCCCGGTGTTATCCTTTGTCGTGTCAGCATGTTTCTAGATGCATGCAAGGTGTCAACTAGAGGCTTCTTTCCAGCGAGGTCCTACTTGGAATTCTAATTCCTAGCAGGTCCTTCCTCCCTAGGAATGTTTGGAAAAGTTCCCGAATTGCCCCTAAACTTTATGAAAGTTTGGAAAATTGCCAGAAAACTTAACCGGAAGGCATGAGCCAGATTTGCGTACTTACACCACCGCAAACCCAAACGGAGGTAAAAAGCATCATGGGCCGCCTGCAGTACATCAGCTACTTTGTCAACCAGTTGACCTCCATGTGCGAGCCAATCTTCAGACTAATGAAGAAAAATGCAGACATTGAATGGAACCCGGAATGCCAAGACGCCTTCAAAAAGATAAAGGCATACCTTATGAGTCCTCCGATCCTCTGTCCTCCCCACGAGGAGAAGACACTTTTGCTATACCTAACTGTGACCGACACCGCAGTTGGAGCCATGCTCTATCAAGAAAAGAGGGAATCACGAGTCGAGAACGCCATCTACTTCGTCAGTCGAAACTTCCAAGGCAGCGAGCTCAACTACTCAGCCCTCAAGAAAATCTGCGCAGCTCTAGTATGGGTTATCGAAAAATTATGACACTACATACAGTCGCACACAGTGCACCTGGTCTCCAAAATGGACCCAGTCAAATACCTCTTTGACAAACCATCACTGTCAATGAGACTGGCCAAATGGTCTTTCTTTATAGCGGAATTTGACATCAATTACGTGAGCCAGAAGTCAATCAAGGGACGGGTAGTGGCCGAACAACTGGCCGACTCCCCAACCGACAAGGCCCAAGGTCCCGAGCCACAATTTCCAGACGAAGGAATATTCACCCTTGAAGGAGAAAACCGATGGCAGCTGTTCTTCGACGGAGCGGCCAACAAAAGAGGAAACGACATTGGTATGCTCTTGGTTGACACAAAGGACGAGCACACCCCAATAGCCATAAAGCTGAATTTCGAGGTAACCAACAATGCCGCCGAATACGAAGCCTGCGCCGCCGGACTAGAGGTCGCACTCGAAAGGAACGTCCAGAAGCTCGAGGTCTACGGGGACTCAGCCCTGATCATCAATCAAGTTTCCAACAAATGGAAAACAATAGACCTAGGCTTGCAAAAATACCACGCCTGCATGAAAGACCTCATCACGTAATTCAAAGAGGTCACCTTCCACTACTTGCTAAGAGACTGGAACCGGTTTGCCGACGCCCTAGACACCTTGGCTTCACTCGTGGAAATCCCCAAAGGGAAGGCAATCAAGCTATTCAAGGTGGGAAGAAAAGAAATTCCTGCCTACTAATGTGAGATCGAACCAGAACCCGAGCCTATCAATGAGCCGTGGTACAACCAGATCTTTCAATACCTCAAGAGTGGGGAAACCGCCTTCATGAACAAGGAAGGCCAACGCAAAGAAGGAATCAAATCCAAGAGCATCGTGGCCCTAAAATGCCTCGCCTCTTACTTTGTCATCCTTGGTGACATGCCACACAAAAAATGCTACCAAAGACTGCTCCTACGCTGCATCAGTCAGGAAAAAGCAAACGAGCTCATGAACGAAGTCCACAATGGGGCTTGCGGCCCTCACATGAACGCCAGAGCCCTAATGCAGATCATTCTTCGAGTGGGCTACTACTGGATCTCCATGGAGGCAGACTGCATCCATTTTGTCTGAAGCTGCGACAAGTGCCAACGGTTCTCCAACCTCAATCATCTTCCTCCTCAGGATATCTAATGCATGACTAATCCCTAGCCCTTCGCCACTTGGGGAAACGACGTCATCGGGAAAATCTCTCTGCCCAAAAGAAACGGCCACGAATTCGTCTTGGTAGACTGCTGGCCGAATTCAAGATCACACGCCACAAGTCTTCTCCCTACAGGCCACAAAAAAACGGCGCAGTAGAAACAGCAAACAAGACCCTCGAAAGGATCATCCGAAAAATGACCACACGAGGACGAGATTGGCCCAAGAAGCTGCACCTTGCACTTTGGGGCTACCGAATATCCGTCAGAACAGCCAAGGGAGAAACTCCATTCGCCCTGACATACGGAATGGAAGCAGTACTGCCCGTTAAATTTGAAATTCCCTCACTCCGAGTGTTGCTGGAAAACGAGATCAACGAAGTCGACATGACGAACTGGCTCTGCTAGACGAGTGCCGACTAAAGGCCATGGAGCACATCCGAGCCTACCAAAGCAGAATGGCTAGAGCTTTTGATAAGAAAGTCAAGTCCCGAGACATCAGGGAAGGCAATCTAGTACTCAAAGAAAAGCCTCCTACTCAAACCAACCCACTAGGAAAATGGAAACCAACATGGATCGGCCCTTTCGTGGTTCAAAAGATCTTCTCCGGAGGTGCCATGAAGCTGACAGACCTAGACGGCAATCCCTTCATGAATCCAGTCAACGGAAGCAAACTCCGCAGATACTTCACCTAAAGAAGATCAACTTTGCATCTCCCATCACTCATTGTAGCATCAAACTACGCAGACCTGAGCCCTCCAGTCCGGGGGGAACGTATGCAACCTTAATTGGTTCGATCTAAAAACACACAAAAAAACAAAACAAAAGTTTGGACGACGGTCAAAGCCTCCACCAAACTATAAACTTTTCCAGAACATGCCCCCACCATCACCTTGACCAAGTCAATGACGGCGGCAACATCAAAGGACAACAAAAAGTCAATCAGTATCACAAGACTTATCCAAGTCAACAACAAGCCAGGGGCTTGCCTTCGCCCTCGTGCGCTTCAAAAAAAAAAGAAGAAAGAGCTCAAGCAGAAGCTTTCAAAAAAAAAACAAAAGAGCTCAAGAAAAAGCTTCACAAAAAAAAAATGAGGCCAAGGACCCAGCGCCGACAATCAAGAAGGAATGGAATAATTGAGAAGGCCGTCAAAAATGACTTGTCAAGGAAACATCTCAGGGACCATGCCTCGTCATCCAACCTTCCCATTCAAACACAAAATCCAAACAAAAATGGATGCCATCAAGGCTCAGACTGCTTCAGTCCACAAATACAACAGAAAGGTCCAAAGCCAGACGCTGCCAAGGCTCACAAAAGAAACAAAAAGCGAACAAGAGATCATGCGTCTCGATAAAGCTTTAAAAGTAAATCACAAATCACTAACGGTTACAACATTTCTTGATGAGTACAAGCACGGTCTACTCTCAAGTTCACAACATGCTAAAAGACAGCTTAATACATTTAACAAATAATGTGTCTGCAAGGCAATGAATGAATACTTAGGAGGTCATTCCGTGCCACCTGCGCTTGTCCCCTCGCCACTCTTCCCTTTCTTCCCTCGTCCCCGGCGAGTCTTCTTTCGCTCCACGCGAGCCAACTCTGTCTCTCTCATTTCGAGATTAGGGGTCCTCCCCGTAGAGTCAAACAATCCAGCAGCTCGCATAGCTTCATTTGCCTATGCCTCGGCTCTGATCTCCTCCCTGTGAGTCTGAAAAAGGAGACCTCTCTCCGTTAGTCAGTCAACTCTGGTCTCGTAGTCAAACAACGTGTCTCCCGTCACATTCTGAGGATTAGACCATGCTTCGGCACTTCTAAGGCTATAGCTGAGAAGGCGATCTGGCCCCAGAATCGCTTCACGCCTGCTTCTCAAAACCACTTGGGACTGCCCGACATGCTCCTCGTACCAATCCAGGTACTCGGTTGTCAACACAACACTCCCCAATGACGAAGGAGCACCACAGGAGGGAAAGTGAAATACTTCCATACCCTTAGAAAATACAGAAGAGCATCTGAAGCTGTCATGCAAAGGGAAGCTACCTCCACAGTGGCAATGTCATCCCGGCCTAACAAAGGCTCCTGCCTCATCCCAAACTGCCGGGAAATGAGCGACGAAATATAGAAGGAAGACCAAGACAAACCTGGAACTCTGACAACATAGGAACCTTCCTAAAGGGCCCTCCTAGTCTCAATCCCCCAGTGAGGAACCCACCAACGGATCTGATGCGTGCCAAGCTGTGCCATCCATCTCTCCCAGGCGGACTGATCCATATCCAATACAAGAGGTCGCCGAGCAAACGTCTACGGGCTAAAAGATGCCGAAGAAGCCTCTCTCGCAACCACAAGGTGAGCAAAATGGGGCTTCCCCTTCTCATGAACCTATCCCTAGTCGCTAGACGATCAATGCCATGAAGGGTTTCCTCCAGCACCAGCGGAGCAATATCCTCCCCGGCTCGGCAGTGCCCTACTATATCCAGCAAAGCGCCATCACATACCCCAAGGGAGCTGGCCATGAAAAGTGTCGCTATCACGCACTAAGCAAATGCATCCCATGAGACATCACTCTCGTCATCGCTCATGAACCGCTCCACAAGCGCAGAGATGTCAATATGACCAGAATCAAAAGTCATACCTTGTGCTTCTTCCAATGAAGTCCGAAGAAAGCATGCGAGTTTCATGCTCACGGCTGCACCGCCAATCAAAGGAAGCGAGATGGCCTCCACCCCCGATCCTCCAATCAAAGTCCAAAAATCCTCAAAGGTGGGCATGACCTCACTGTAGGAGAAGCTATACACGTGCCTCCTAACATCCCATAACTTTGCGGCAGCCCATAACAATTCCCAATCAGGAACTAACTCCCTAAGGGACCAAACTGAGCAGAGTCGAAATCTCACCTTGAAAGCCCATTTGTTGTGTCTCGTGTGGTGCCTCATCCACGTGTTGAGCCGCTCAAGGAAGTATGCTCGCCTCTCCTTTGAAAGCCTCGGTAAAACTCTCGAAACAAATGAAGAATCCATGGAAAATGTGGAGGTTTCTAGAGAAAATAGGGAAGAAATCTCGAAGGGACTGCAAATGGGAAGTGGGGGAAATCTAGACTTTCTGTGGCTCTTATTTCCTGCCCAAAAGCAAGGCAAGTCCGCACGAACCACTTTGCATGCTGGGTGTGTCCGTGTGGACCACTTTGCAGCCTGGTCCCACATTTTCAGCAAACTGCAAAATAGCTACTACTCTCGGCAGGACCTTGCTCCAAACTACTCAAAAGCCTGACCAAAGCCATTTCTGGCCACCATACACTAACCACAAATGCATTCCCAGCTCATGCAACATGCACAAAATAAAAAAAATAAACTAGCAACAATTCCTAGGTCAATCCCCGGAATCACAAATACGTCATTATATCTCAAATAAAATACTTTGTTGTGCAAAATACAAATATTTTATTACAGGTACAAAATGTTGTTGGGTTTTACGGGTCCATGCACAGCGAAATTAAGCATCTAATAACATAAAACCCAAGGAGCCTAGGATCCGTTCTATACAATTAATTTGAATACTATGAGATAGATAAAACCAACCTTGAACGCTTTCCGTTCTTAAGCTATCGAACGATTTAACAATGTGATTTCGAACCACAAACTTCGTTTTTCAGATTGCTTGAACTCTAGGTCTTGATCAATGAATGAGCGAAGACCCTCTTTCGGTATCCACACCTTTGAATGAATCCAAGAACTCTTCTTGAAGATTGCTAGATCCTTTAAACCATGGAAGAATATTGAGAATATAGTGATTTTCTTTTGTAAATTTCGGCTAGGGTTTTTGGGTTGACAGACCTTCATATTTATACTACATTAGTATAAAATATGTTTCCTAATCAAATTAGGAAACCCGTCTTCAAACCGCCTCTGAGGTCATGTTGTGTCGCACGACCAGACGAGTCCCATGGGTGGTTACGTCGCACGACCAAGCAAGACTGATAAAGAGTTTCTCAATCATTCTTCCCTTGGTTTATCAAATTCATTCCAATTGTGTGTGACCTAATAGGATTATATTATGTTGGCAATGAGCTCGATCATATCGATCCTCATAAGACATAAGCGGACTCTAGCAAGCCATTATGTCTACCCAAATAATATAACGTAAGAGTTCACGTTTCCAATGGTACACTTCCATTTCTCCCTTTGTCTCACGATGTTAAATTGAACACAAGTCATGGTCCATGTCAACTTATCACTCATCGAGAAGCCCAAGCAAAACATCTCTCTTTCGAGGGACAAATTCCATCTTGACTTATCATCCTTCCCATCATGATTCCGATCATTCCAAAATTAGCCTTTATAAATATCATGTTAAGATATCGTTTGACTAAAATCAAACATGACTTTCATCATATGTAAGGTCATGATAATCTCAGGTCTAGGGACTAAATGAAGTGACCATATGAGATTTAATTATGACATTTGACCATGAAATAAATCTCATACGGGTTAAGTCCAGTCACTTGTTCTCTAACAAGTACCCATAAATTTAATGTGCATCTCCATGCATATAATCATTATATGATTATCCATTAACATTTATACTAATTATTCACATAATAATTAGGGACGGAGATTATTATAAACAAACATGCAAAACATATAATAATCAAATGATAAACATTTCATATAATAATAAATAATGTCAACATATAAGTCTATCAACCATAGGCCTAGGGCATAACACCAACAGTCTCCCACTTGCACTAGGCCCAATCTACCATGTATCGAATACCCATGGACCTAACATGACCATCATGCTTAGCTTGCGGGAGAGCCTTAGTTAATGGGTCCGCCATGTTGTCATCAGTGTCTACTCTGCATATCTTTACGTCTTCCCTTTCACATATCTCTCGGATAATGTGGAAACGTCGAAGTATGTGTTTGGATCTCTGGTGTGATCTTGGTTCCTTTGCTTGAGCAATGGCACCATTGTTGTCACAGTAAAGTTCAATAGGGTCTTTGATGCTTGGAACGACTTCCAAATCACTAATGAACTTTTTGATCCAAACTGCTTCCTTAGCTGCATCGGATGCCGCTATGTACTCAGCTTCGGTTGTAGAATCAGCGACGGTACTTTGCTTGGAACTTTTCCAACTCACAGTGCCTCCATTCAGCGTAAACAAAAATCCAGACTGCAATCTGAAATCATCTTTGTCGGTTTGGAAGCTAGCATCTGTGTAGCCTTTAACTACAAGATCTTCTTCCATTCCTCCAAAGACCAAGAATACATCCTTAGTTCTTCGCAAGTACTTGAGGATATTCTTGACTGCTATCCAATGTGGTTCGCCGGGATTCGATTGGTACCTACTTGTCATGCTTAGAGCACACAAAATATCGGGTCTAGTACATAACATAGCATACATGATAGACCCAATAGCAAAGCATATGGAATACCATTCATTCTCTTTCGTTCATCATTAGTCTTAGGACTTTGAGTCTTGCTAAGAGATATACCATGCAACATAGGCAAGTTTCCTGTTTTAGAATTTTCCACTTGGAATCTTCTAAGAACTTGTCAATGTAAGTACTTTGACTTAAACCAATCATCCTTTTAGATCTATCTCTATAGATCTTGATACCAAGGATATACGCAGCTTCGACCATATCTTTCATTGAAAAGCACTTCCCTAACCAAGACTTGACAGTCTGTAGTGCAGGAATGTCATTTCCAATGAGTAAGATATCATCGACATACAACACTAAAAATAGTGCTATGCTCCCACTAATTTTCTTGTATACACAGAGCAGGGTTCATCTTCGTTCTTTAAAAGCCAAACTCCTTGATTGACTCATCAAAACGTAGATTCCAACTCCTAGAAGCTTGCTTCAATCCATAAATGGATTTCTGCAACTTACACACCTTGTTAGACTTTTTTGGACTGACAAAACCATCAGGTTGTATCATGTATACATCCTCAAGTAACTTCCCATTTAGGAAAGCTGTTTTGACATCCATTTGCCTTATCTCATAGTCATATTATGCGGCTATGGCAATTAAAATTCTAATAGACTTAAGCATAGCTAAAGGTTGAAGGTTTCATCATAGTCGATGCCATGAATCTGCCTATATCCCTTAGCTACGAGCCTAGCCTTATAGGTGTGCACCTTCCCATCCATGTCGGTCTTCTCACTTCAGCAACTACCAAGTGCCAACAACAGTGCAAAAACATATTTTTAGACCATAATATACTCCCTTTATGCTATATAACACATCTATAGCAACTTTAGCCCCTTAAATTCTCAATCCCATGGAAAGAACTCAAGGTATTCAACCAAACTCTTTTCTTTCCATTTCAAACACCCAAGAACTGATTTCAACTTTACACAAATCATTCATAACTTCATAATAACATCCTATTATGAACAGTTATTTGAAAGAATCATAACAACTTACCAAATTTTATCAAAATAAAAGGAAGATATAATCGGCTCTTCTTGCTCTATTCCACTCCCTTAGCAATAATTCGAAGTTGGAATTAACAACAACTCCACGGTTGAATTTCTAGGATTTTTGAAAGATAACTAGGGTTTAGGACCTCTCTAGAACGTAGAGAGAAAAGAGAGAAGACTGAGGGACCCACAAACGGATCTGATGCGTGCCAAGCTGTGCCATCCATCTCTCCCAGGCGGACTGATCCATATCCAATACAAGAGGTCGCCGAGCAAACGTCTACGGGCTAAAAGATGCCGAAGAAGCCTCTCTCGCAACCACAAGGTGAGCAAAATGGGGCTTCCCCCTCTCATGAACCTATCCCTAGTCGCTAGACGATCAATGCCATGAAGGGTTTCCCCCAGCACCAGCGGAGCAATATCCTCCCCGGCTCGGCAGTGCCCTACTACATCCAGCAAAGCGCCATCACATACCCCAAGGGAGCTGGCCATGAAAAGTGTCGCTATCACGCACTAAGCAAATGCATCCCATGAGACATCACTCTCGTCATCGCTCATGAACCGCTCCACAAGCGCAGAGATGTCAATATGACCAGAATCAAAAGTCATACCTTGTGCTTCATCCAACGAAGTCCGAAGAAAGCATGCGAGTTTCATGCTCACGGCTGCACCGCCAATCAAAGGAAGCGAGATGGCCTCCACCCCCGATCCTCCAATCAAAGTCCAAAAATCCTCAAAGGTGGGCATGACCTCACTGTAGGAGAAGCTATACACGTGCCTCCTAACATCCCAGAACTTTGCGGCAGCCCATAACAATTCCCAATCAGGAACTAACTCCCTAAGGGACCAAACTGAGCAGAGTCGAAATCTCACCTTGAAAGCCCGTTTGTTGTGTCTCGTGTGGTGCCTCATCCACGTGTTGAGTCGCTCAAGGAAGTATGCTCGCCTCTCCTTTGAAAGCCTCGGTAAAACTCTCGAAACAAATGAAGAATCCATGGAAAATGTGGAGGTTTCTAGAGAAAACAGGGAACAAATCTCGAAGGGACTGCAAATGGGAAGTGGGGGAAATCTAGACTTTCTGTGGCTCTTTTTTCCTGCCCAAAAGCAAGGCAAGTCCGCACGAACCACTTTGCATGCTGGGTGTGTCCGTGTGGACCACTTTGCAGCCTGGTCCCACATTTTCAGCAAACTGCAAAATAGCTACTACTCTCGGCAGGACCTTGCTCCAAACTACTCAAAAGCCTGACCAAAGCCATTTCTGGCCACCATACACTAACCACAAATGCATTCCCAGCTCATGCAACATGCACAAAATAAAAAAAATAAACTAGCAACAATTCCTAGGTCAATCCCCGGAATCACAAATACGTCATTATATCTCAAATAAAATACTTTGTTGTGCAAAATACAAATATTTTATTACAGGTACAAAATGTTGTTGGGTTTTACGGGTCCATGCACAGCGAAATTAAGCATCTAATAACATAAAACCCAAGGAGCCTAGGATCCGTTCTATACAATTAATTTGAATACTATGAGATAGATAAAACCAACCTTGAACGCTTTCCGTTCTTAAGCTATCGAACGATTTAACAATGTGATTTCGAACCACAAACTTCGTTTTTCAGATTGCTTGAACTCTAGGTCTTGATCAATGAATGAGCGAAGACCCTCTTTCGGTATCCACACCTTTGAATGAATCCAAGAACTCTTCTTGAAGATTGCTAGATCCTTTAAACCATGGAAGAATATTGAGAATATAGTGATTTTCTTCTGTGAATTTCGGCTAGGGTTTTTGGGTTGACAGACCTTCATATTTATACTACATTAGTATAAAATATGTTTCCTAATCAAATTAGGAAACCCGTCTTCAAACCGCCTCTGAGGTCATGTTGTGTCGCACGACCAGACGAGTCCCATGGACTGGTTCTGTCGCACGACCAAGCAAGACTGATAAAGAGTTTCTCAATCATTCTTCCCTTGGTTTATCAAATTCATTCCAATTGTGTGTGACCTAATAGGATTATATTATGTTGTCAATGAGCTCGATCATATCGATCCTCATAAGACATAAGCGGACTCTAGCAAGCCATTATGTCTACCCAAATAATATAACGTAAGAGTTCACGTTTCCAATGGTACACTTCCATTTCTCCCTTTGTCTCACGATGTTAAATTGAACACAAGTCATGGTCCATGTCAACTTATCACTCATCGAGAAGCCCAAGCAAAACATCTCTCTTTCGAGGGACAAATTCCATCTTGACTTATCATCCTTCCCATCATGATTCCGATCATTCCAAAATTAGCCTTTATAAATATCATGTTAAGATATCGTTTGACTAAAATCAAACATGACTTTCATCATATGTAAGGTCATGATAATCTCAGGTCTAGGGACTAAATGAAGTGACCATATGAGATTTAATTATGACATTTGACCATGAAATAAATCTCATACGGGTTAAGTCCAGTCACTTGTTCTCTAACAAGTACCCATAAATTTAATGTGCATCTCCATGCATATAATCATTATATGATTATCCATTAACATTTATACTAATTATTCACATAATAATTAGGGACGGATATTATTATAAACAAACATGCAAAACATATAATAATCAAATGATAAACATTTCATATAATAATAAATAATGTCAACATATAAGTCTATCAACCATAGGCCTAGGGCATAACACCAACAGTCTCCCACTTGCACTAGGCCCAATCTACCATGTATCGAATACCCATGGACCTAACATGACCATCATGCTTAGCTTGCGGGAGAGCCTTAGTTAATGGGTCCGCCATGTTGTCATCAGTGTCTACTCTGCATATCTTTACGTCTTCCCTTTCACATATCTCTCGGATAATGTGGAAACGTCGAAGTATGTGTTTGGATCTCTGGTGTGATCTTGGTTCCTTTGCTTGAGCAATGGCACGACTTCCAAATCACTAATGAACTTTTTGATCCAAACTGCTTCCTTAGCTGCATCGGATGCCGCTATGTACTCAGCTTCGGTTGTAGAATCAGCGACGGTACTTTGCTTGGAACTTTTCCAACTCACAGTGCCTCCATTCTGCGTAAACAAAAATCCAGACTGCAATCTGAAATCATCTTTGTCGGTTTGGAAGCTAGCATCTGTGTAGCCTTTAACTACAAGATCTTCTTCCATTCCTCCAAAGACCAAGAATACATCCTTAGTTCTTCGCAAGTACTTGAGGATATTCTTGACTGCTATCCAATGTGGTTCGCCGGGATTCGATTGGTACCTACTTGTCATGCTTAGAGCACACAAATATCGGGTCTAGTACATAACATAGCATACATGATAGACCCAATAGCGAAGCATATGGAATACCATTCATTCTCTTTCGTTCATCATTAGTCTTAGGACTTTGAGTCTTGCTAAGAGATATACCATGCAACATAGGCAAGTTTCCTCTTTTAGAATTTTCCACTTGGAATCTTCTAAGAACTTGTCAATGTAATTACTTTGACTTAAACCAATCATCCTTTTAGATCTATCTCTATAGATCTTGATACCAAGGATATACGCAGCTTCGACCATATCTTTCATTGAAAAGCACTTCCCTAACCAAGACTTGACAGTCTGTAGTGCAGGAATGTCATTTCCAATGAGTAAGATATCATCGACATACAACACTAAAAATAGTGCTATGCTCCCACTAATTTTCTTGTATACACAGAGCAGGGTTCATCTTCGTTCTTTATAAAGCCAAACTCCTTGATTGACTCATCAAAACGTAGATTCCAACTCCTAGAAGCTTGCTTCAATCCATAAATGGATTTCTGCAACTTACACACCTTGTTAGAATTTTTTGGACTGACAAAACCATCAGGTTGTATCATGTATACATCCTCAAGTAACTTCCCATTTAGGAAAGCTGTTTTGACATCCATTTGCCTTATCTCATAGTCATATTATGCGGCTATGGCAATTAAAATTCTAATAGACTTAAGCATAGCTACAGGTTGAAGGTTTCATCATAGTCGATGCCATGAATCTGCCTATATCCCTTAGCTACGAGCCTAGCCTTATAGGTGTGCACCTTCCCATCCATGTCGGTCTTCTTCTTGAAGACCCATTTGCACCCTATGGTTTTTACACCTTCCGGTGGATCAATCAAGTTCCAAACTTGATTATCAGCCATGGATTGTAATTCGGACTTCATGGCTTCTTGCTATTTTTCCGAATCAGGAGTGGACATCGCCTCTTGATAGCAAGTAGGTTCATCATTTTCGATTAACTCTACTTCATCACTTTTCGTAACGAGAAATCCATATCTCTCGGGTTCGGATCGTGACCTACCACTTCGGCGAAGAACTTGTGCATCTTGAACCGGTTCCACAACTACTTGTGAACTTGGTTCAGTTTCTACCATTGGTTCAATGTTGTTTTCGGGTTCTCGAACATCTTCGAGATCTATTTTACTCCCACTGGTTCCTTTGCGAAGAAACTCCTTTTCTAAGAAAGTACTATTTCGAGCAACAAACACTTTGTTCTCGTTTCGGTTGTAGAAATAGTATCCTTTAGTTTCCTTAGGATAACCGACAAAAACACATTTATCAGACTTTGGTGCTAGCTTGTCAGAAGTTAACTTCTTGACATATGCATCGCAACCCCAAATATTCATGAAAGACAAACTAGGTTTTCTTCCATGCCACATCTCATATGGGGTCTTTTGAACCGATTTAGTAGGAACTCGATTTATGGTGAAAGCAGCAGTTTCTAGTGCATGTCCCCAAAAGGATACAGGAAGCTCAACTTGACTCATCATAGAACGAACCATGTCCAACAAAGTTCTATTCCTCCTTTCAGACACACCATTCCATTGCGGCGTTCCGGGTGGAGAGAGTTCTGAAACGATTCCACAACTCTTAAGATGACTGTCAAATTCTTGGCTCAAATATTCGCCACCTCGATCGGATCGAAGTACCTTAATAGTTTTGCCAAGTTGATTTTGCACCTCATTTTGAAATATTCGAAATATCTCAAACGATTCACTTTTATGTTTCATTAGATAAACATATCCAAATCTACTATAATCATCAGTGAATGTTATGAAGTACCGAAATCCTCCCCTAGCATCGCTACTCATAGGCCCACATACATCGGTATGTATGAGTCCTAATAAGTCGCCCGCCCTTTCACCGGTTTTGGTAAATGGGTCCTTGGTCGTCTTTCCAAGTAAACAAGATTCACATGTCTCATATGATTCATAATCATGTGAGTCCAAAAATCCATCTTTGTGGAGTTTGGAAATGCGTTTCTCATTTATATGGCTAAGACGACAATGCCATAAGTAAGTGTGGTTTACATCATTGGGTTTAGATTTCTTGTTAATGTTATAGATATCATTATCATGATTTTCAACATCAAGGATATAAAGGCCATTGAATGAAATAGCAGTACAATAATGCATATCACTCTTGTAAATAGAAAATTTCTTATCACATATAAGAAAATTAAAACCTTCATTATCCAAACATGAAATCGAAATAAAATTCCCACTTAAAGCTGGAACGTAATAACAATTGTTCAAAATAAGTATTAGTCCAGTAGGTAAAGTAACTTCATAAGTTCCTACGGCTAATGCAGCAACTCTTGCTCCATTCCCCACACGTAGGTCCACTTCACCTTCCTTAAGCATCCTTCTGTTCTTTAGACCCTGCACATTTAGACAAATGTGAGTTCCACATCCGGTATCCAATACCCAAGAACTAGAAGTAGATAGGAATATATCTATAACAAAGATACCTGAAGTCGAAGCAACTCCTTTGCTCTTCTTCAGCGCTTCCTTGTACTTTGTGCAGTTTCTCCTCCAATGACCAATCTCATTGCAATGGAAGCAGACTGCATCCTCTTGGGACTTGGGCTTAGCCTCTTTGGTTTTGGCACCCTCTTTGGGTTTGGCAACGTTTGCCTTCGGATTAGCAACTTTTGCCTTTCCATTACCCTTGAAATCCTTCCCCTTGCTAACCATCAACACTTGATCGGCAGTTTTCCTTTTGACGATATTAGTTTCCATAGTGTTCAACATTTGAACTAACTCGGAAAGGTTCCTATTCATGTTTCCCATGTTATAGTTCATTATAAAATTACTAAAACCTTCGGGCAATGAATTCAATATCAAGTCTGTAGCCAACTCTTGGCTAATCGAAAACCGAGCCTTTCAAGATGCTCGATGTAGCCCTTCATCTTTAGAGCATAAGAACCAACAGCTTGCCCTTCACTAATCTTGCATAAGGTTAGGGCCTTAACTGTGTTGTACCTTTCTTGCCTAGCTTGAACTTGGATCATTTCCATCAGTCGATTGTTGAGATCAACTGTCCCCAAGTGCTCAAGATCCTTCTGAAGGCTCTTGCACATTGCGGAGAGCATGAGGCAACCAACATCAGTGGAATCACGCTTGTGTTTCAGATATTGGTCCCTTACTGCCCTAATAGCATTGGCAGTAGGTTCAGGTGGAATAGGTTCCTCGAGAACGTACAATTTCTCCTCTTGCCTGAGAACAATTCTCACGCTAGGGATCCAATCCATATAGTTTGTACCGTTCTCTTCCAATTTTTTCTTCTCAAGGACAGATCGCAGTGACAGATGATTATTGTTTGATGCCATTTATTCTACAAAAAGATATGCATAAAATATGAGCACATATAAGTAACACATATTATATGAGAAGTATAATGCATTTACATAAAATGCTCCCACTAAATTATACACCTTCCAATGCAAATAAGCATAATATACATTTAATGGGCTAAGATCCAACTTTAATTTAATTTCAAGTTTGCTATGGCAAACCGCTCAAAATTAAATTAATTAGGTACAAGCATCAATCATATCACATATATGACTCTTAGATCTTTTATGAGATTTATTCAAGACATCATATATCTAGGCATATTTTAATCTCATCTTATGCTTTGGGTCCAAAACCATTTTGATAACCCGATTAAGTTCATTCACTTTAAACGTATAGGAATCACCATTTCCTCATCTTACTCGCATTCGAATAGAATCAAAGTACCTTGCTATGGCAAGCCCACCCAAAACTATCCGAATGGTCTCAAGTGTTTTAATCATGAATTGGCATAAAGAACTTAAAAGTTAAATGAAGGTTCTTTAAAAAGTAGATTATAAGCATATCAGTAAAGATATTCATAATCGTGCACTAGGTAAGTTCCTAGGAAGATAGGTGAGTCACAAGGACTACTTAAGTACCAAATCTCTCCTTCGACAGAACTTTCATAGACATGCACAATCAGAAATCAACTCTGATTTGGCAATATAATCACTACCTTTTATAAACAATCAGTTTCCTTTTAAATTTCGCGTAAAATGACTTGTTTCTCATAAACAATCATAAAACCAAAATTTTAATATTTAAATCTAAACATATTAGGAAACTACAATGCAATGTTTCAACTAAACATAAAACAAGATTCTTAACAGGTAAGAACACATAATACATGCATCGCAACAATTAATAAAATCATATTTTAATTAACTAAGCATTCACAATCGAAGAATTAATCTAGCATAGCCCTATAAACTTTATTTCCATAAATTTATAGCATCCAGATTAATGCATAAATATATCAGATTGTAAGCACATTTACAGATTAGCAGGAATGTTCAATAAACTGAATCTGTCCAGATTGGGCTTGATTTGTCGCGTGACAGAGACTCCCAGAGTCACGATATGTCGCACGACTTAGATAGGGCATCAGCCATGATCTGTCGCGTGACATAGACCTACTATGTTGCCTGACACCATGAAGCCATATTTGCAGATTTGCAGATTACATCAATTCTAAATCACAGAGCAATTAAATCATGTAAACGACTTTTAACAGATTTAATTCAATATCATTAGAACACGACTTAGGCATATTGTTTCAAAAATAGTCAATCTATCGCATACGAAACATGCAAAAGAACATATAAACAATTTATATCACTTTTCTAGCATGTTAATTCAATCTTAATGATACGAATGGGGCTCTGATACCACTGTTGGGTTTTACGGGTCCATGCGCAGCGGAATTAAGCATCTAATAACATAAAACCCAAGGAGCCTAGGATCCGTTCTATACAATTAATTTGAATACTATGAGATAGATAAAACCAACCTTGAACGCTTTCCGTTCTTTAGCTATCGAATGATTTAACAATGTGATTTCGAACCACAAACTTCGTTCTTCAGATTGCTTGAACTCTAGGTCTTGATCAATGAATGAGCGAAGACCCTCTTTCGGTATCCACACCTTTGAATGAATCCAAGAACTCTTCTTGAAGATTGCTAGATCCTTTAAACCATGGAAGAATATTGAGAATATAGTGATTTTCTTTTGTAAATTTCGGCTAGGGTTTTTGGGCTGACAGACCTTCATATTTATACTACATTAGTATAAAATATGTTTCCTAATCAAATCAGGAAACCAGTCTTCAAACCGTCTCTGAGGTCTTGTTGTGTCGCACGACCAAACGAGTCCCATGGACTGGTTCTGTCGCACGACCAAGCTAGACTGATAAAGAGTTTCTCAATCATTCTTCCCTTTGTTTGTCAAATTCATTCCAATTGTGTGTGACCCAATAGGATTATATTATGTTGGCAATGAGCTCGATCATATCGATCCTCATAAGACATAAGCGGACTCTAGCAAGCCATTATGTCTACCCAAATAATATAACGTAAGAGTTCACGTTTCCAATGGTACACTTCCATTTCTCCCTTTGTCTCACGATGTTATATTGAACACAAGTCATGGTCCATGTCAACTTGTACTTTGTTCAATGCTTTCTCGATCGTGAGTATAATGATAATCCAATTGAATTGGGGTATGGTCATACACTTTCATCATTATCACTCATCGAGGGGCCCAAGCAAAACATCTCTCTTTCGAGGGACAAATTTCATCTTGAATTATCATCCTTCCCATCATGATTCGGATCATGCCAAAATTAGCCTTTATAAATATCGTGTTAAGATATCGTTTGACTAAAATCAAACATGACTTTCATCATATGTAAGGTCATGATAATCTAAGGTCTAGGGACTAAATGAAGTGACCATATGAGATTTAATTATGACATTTGACCATGACATAAATATCATACGGGTCAAGTCCAGTCACTTGTTCTCTAACAAGTACCCATAGATTTAATGTGCATCTCCATGCATATAATCATCATATGATTATCCATTAACATTTATACTAATTATTCACATAATAATTAGGGACGGAGATTATTATAAACAAACATGCAAAACATATAATAATCAAATGATAAACATTTCATATAATAATAAATAATGTCCACACATAAATCTATCAACCATAGACCTAGGGCATAACACCAACAAATGTCTGTTGCTAAACAAAACAAAAACAAAAAAAACAACGGAAAGAGGGAAAGCAAAAGAGCCCTACTCCGACTCATCGTCATCGACCTCCACAAATGGGAAATTCGACATCTCGGCAAACTCGCCAGTCACATGCTCATCATCAGAATACTGGACCCCCTCCTCATGCGGGTACTCATAGTACTCCGAAGGATCAAACCCAGTGAAAGTATCAAAGAAGGGATGCGCAGGCGAACCCTCTCCCTGTCCATTCGGCGGAGGAAAGAACTGATGAAGGGTCTGCGGCCTCTGAGCCCCCGAAGATGTCCCTGCATCAAGACTCTACCCCCCCCCAAATCGGCACCTCAGGCTGTGGCCCTGGCTCAGCCCTCAAAGAAGGAGTATCCACAAACCTCCTCGAAGGCATCGGCTCGAACGCCGCCACACGCCGCGAAGACCTACAAGACAGCTTCCCCGCGAGCTTCTTTGCGAAAGACCTCATCCCCACAAACCGACGGGTCAGCGTGTTAAAGGATCTCCCCGAGACCTGCACAAGCAAACAACCAAAGAAACGCTCAGCAAAAGAGATACAATCATACTCGACAAAAGAGAAAAATACAGAAAAGATGCCAAGATGGAAAAGAGTAAGCACACTCACCTGAGCATCCGGGTCAACCCGATAAGTAGCAGGAGCCTACTTTGGGATGGGCACCGACACCTCCTCCTCGAAGAGTCCCCGCGGACATAGGTGAAGTCCAGCCTAGGCACCGGAACATCTGGAGGACGTGGTAGGCCATCCTGCCTCTCCCGCGCCAACACCTGTGGCATCCTCAGCTTTCGCCTGACAAAGGCCCCATACTCCTCTCCATATAGGATGAACTCCTCAACACTCAATCCATCCCGGTACCTATCGTACTCCAGGACGTCCATATCAAAAGGACTCATCATACCGAAGGGCGGATCCCTCGGATCCATGGGGGGCTCGCCTGCGCTATGCTGCCAGAAGACCCTCTCCCCCAGATACATGACATCGCAAGTAAGGCCCCGCAGCATCTTCCTCTGCCGTGTCACCCCGGGATCACCCTCAAACTTATCATCGCCACACCGAGTCCAAGGGTACAACTCAAACCCCACCGGGCTATCCCTCTCCAGGAACTCATGTACATCCCTATATGCAATGGTGACCTTCCCCCTGGTCGTCCTCCTCTTCCTCAAAGGACGGGCCCAGCATAGCAGGGTAGGCCACCATGGCCTCATCTTCCCGATCCCACGGCTGGCACTGAAAGATCTCATAGCACCACACCTGCAACAAAAAAAGTAGATAGTGCTAAAAAAGATGTTGAAATGACGAAACACTAAACTACAATAGCAATAAACTCATACCTTCAGTGCAAAATCAAAGCTTCCCAGGGAACTAATCGCGCCCCGGCTAAACCTGTCCATAGCAAAATAGAGCTCGGCCAAGCCCGCCTCGCCCCAAGCGATCTCACAAACCCTCTCCAAATCCACCAAACTTTCCAGCAGAGGGAAAAGAGCAGAAGAGGTGTAATTTGAGAACAGAGTCTCGGAAAGAGCAAACCACAGAAAAGAGCGCGCCAGCTGCTCAGCCGTCACTACTCCAGTGCCCCGGCGATAAGCCCCGATGTTGGCCGTGATCTGCACCTCCACATCGCTGTACAACATGCCCAAGCCCTTACGAGGATAGGGCGCAAATCCCAGCAACTCAGCCAGCACCCCATCGGACATCCTGTCCCGCCATCTCACTACCCCCCCTTGAAGGAAAGCCCGATGATCGCAGAAAAATCAGTAGGGGTCACCATCACCTCTCCCCAGCTAAAGTAGAAGGTATGCGTGGTGTCCCACCAGTACTCAGACAGAGCCAAGAAGATGCCCTTGTTCTTCTGCATCTCCGCTATCCGGCAAGGTTCTCAATGAACACGTTCAGCCCACTAGAAATCACTAGCCTCTGAGAACTAGGCCTCCCATCTCGGGAAATGTCGGGCAAGCTCCGCCACAACTCAACTACAGCCTCAAGGGACCCCCGTGACTTCATCTTCTTCGCCTTCCCTGACGAAGGCACCTCATCCTGCAGGTAAACACAGCAAAGGTACGTCAATAATAGTGCATAAACAAAAATACAAAAAAAACACAAAAGTCCGTCCCAACACGGCAAAACATAAAAGGTCCGTCCCAACACGTCAAATTATTCAAAACAAAAGCCCGTCACAAAAACACAGCACGCACTACATGACACATTTTCAAAAGCCCGTCACAAAAACACGGCACACATTGCACATAAATTTCCCCACGGAATCCGTCACAAAAACACGGCACACGTTACACTTTTCAAATAAAGACCGTCTCTACACGACAATTTTTCAAACAACCCGCCACGAAATCACGGCACGCACTACAGAATTTTCTCAAAAGAGGGATCCGTCCCTACATGACACATTTTCAAAAGACCGTCACAAAAACACGGCACACATTGCACATAAATTTCCCCACACAGAGTTCGTCACAAAAACATGGCACACTTCACACTTTTCACACAAACTCCGTCCCTACTCGGCAATTTTTTCACAATGTACATATGGAAATAGCATAAGGTATAAATCACCGAAGCATGCATTTCAAAGAGAGGCACTTTATTTTTACAAATAAGAGCTAATATCCATTTTTTGCACAAAAACCATATACCCACAATTCTTACGTGCTCAATTTCAACAATTCACCCTAAATTTCACAAAATTAGCATGGCAACAACAAAAGCCCCAAATTGCAAAAACTAAAACCTAGTTCTAGCATACAACATTTCAAACAAGAATCAAAGCAAAAATTGACTTCTTACCTCCCTTACGGTCCTCCCTCGCAAGTTTTGCACCTCCGAATACGGATACAACACATCCGGATTCCTTGACGAAGGCACGAAGGAAGATCAATTCCTTTGGAGATCCAATCTCCTCTCCATGGCCTCTTGGCTCCTTTGGCGACGACCTCATCTGATTCTTTTTGCCATTATAGAAATTCAAGCAACCCGGAAGAATTTCCTTAAGAAATTTTTGAGCCAAATCAATTTTTTCTCTCTCTCTTTCTCACTCGACAGAAGATGAAAATGGAGGTATGGCGTCGTTGCTGAGGCCAGATCTGGATTTGGGAAAATCAAATTCCCTTAGCAATCCGCACGGACCACTTTGCAAGGCAAGTGGATCCGTGCGGACCACTTTGCATGCCCTGGCAAGATTACCCTTTTGCCCTTATAATCTTTGCCACTGGCCGTCCAAAGGCCATTTCCAGTAGATTTAGTGCAGTTTGGTCCTTAACCCAACAAAACCAACACCGACCGTCATTGTAAGCCCGAATCTCGCCCACTAAATGGCAAAACAAACACAAAGGGCACAAAACGCCTTCAAGCACAAATCTCAAGTCACAAAATGCCTCCAAAACACAAAAAACAAAACACGAAACAAAAACCGGCCATCAAAGTAAGCCCGAACCCCTTCCCCAGCGAACAAAAGTCAAATAAGAATTCTTGCAAACCCATACCAGACCACATATCACCAGCAGATGAAACACCGGTCGTCATCGTAAGCCCGAAACCCAAAGCACTAATGCCTTCAAAACACAAATCCCAAGGCACAAATGCCTCCATACTAACAATTTCACCATTATCAGCATTATCTGTAGCCCAGAAGGCTTTAATTTTCCCGGTTCGAAAGACCGTAAAATTTCCATTTCAGGACACCGACACGTCCACCTCACAATAGGACATCGACACGTCCGCCCACCATGGACACCAACACGTCCACTCACCATTTCACTTCATGGACACCGACACGTCCACTCACGTCACTTCATGGACACCGACACATCAACTCACTATTTCACTTCATGGACACCGACACGTCCATTCACCATTTCACTTCATGGACACCGACACGTCCACTCTCCATTTCACTTAGGACACCGACACATCCGCTTACCACATCACCTTAGGACACCACGACGTCCTCACAGTTGACCTTAGCGGTCACATAACCTCAGGGCACCACCACGTCCGCATACACTCACGATTACACAACTTCCAAACTACGATCAGACTTGATTTCTGCTAGGGATACGTAGGAATCCTATTAAAGGGTCCAGCCAACCGAACTAAACGGTCACCTTAGGATATCACCACGTCCTCAAAACCGACCTAAACGGTCACCTTAGGACACCACCACGTCCTCACAGTCGACCTTAGCGGTCACATAACCCACAGGACACTGACACGTCCAAGCACAGAGTCTCAGTCAGAAGACATAAACACGTCCTCAAACACGGCAATGCACTCCCCCCCACCCACACGCGAACTACGATCAGGCTTGATTCCCGCTAGGGATACGTAGAAATCATATCAAAGGGTCCAGCTAACCGACCTAAACTGTCACACAGTAGGACATCACCATGTCCTCACAGCCTACCTTAGCGATCACATAACAACAGGACATTGCCACGTCCTCACGAACCGACCTACATGGTCACATCCTCTCCCAGCATGCGATCCAGATCAGGACCCTTATCTTATCGATGACCCCACTTCCTCCGTAAGTGACGTTATCGAGTAGCTTCTGTAAGTACCCTAATCTGGACTGCTCCCCATCTGACACACGGAAAACACCACAGACTCAGACAAATGTGATCTCGAACACCCATAGCCTTCAAAACCCCCAAAACCACCAACCAAACCAAGGGGGGCCTTTCTATGATAAAAAAGTACAAAAGGACTTTTTAGGAATTTTGGAAAATTTGGAAAAGCACGACTAGTCCGTGCAGACCACTTTGCTTCCAGACATCATAATTACAAAATCCTCTTAAAGTCCACAATATTCCCCTAAATCCAGGAAAACAAAAAAATGGTAATGGAAGCTTGTGTAGTGCGACACACTTTGCCAGAATCTGGACCCTGTAAATAGAGGGGCCCCCCCTCATATTTTTCACACCTCCTCTCTTCTCCCTCTCCCCCTAGCCTTCAGGCCTCCTTCTAAGACCCTTCGGGGAAATCCTGGTCCCTTTTGGTTCCCTCCGGGGCATTTCGAGGCCCCTCGTGGTACTCCGAAGCCCTGTCGAGCGCTCTCGAGCTGCCCCGAGGCACTCTCGAGGCATCTCGAAGCCTTGCTAGTCCATCCCAAAACCTTACCGGTCCATATCGAGGCATTCTGGTCCATCTTGAGGTGTCCCGATCCATTCCGAGCACAACCAATGATCTTGACGCATGCCGGAACTCTGTCGGAGCACAAACGACGATCCCGACGCACGCGAGACCTCTGCCCAAGTCCATTCAACAAACCCGACGATCCCAACGCACGATGAAACTCTGCTCGAGTACACACCTGAGACTCCCGAGGCACGCTGAAACTTTGTCCGCAGACACCGGTACATCTCCGAAGCAATCCCGGTCCATCCCAAAACACTATTCACACTCAAACACTCTTCCCAAGCGGAAGACAGACATGAACCAACATTGGTAAGGCTTCCTTCCAACACTATTTCATTTTCAATACATCTCAATACATACACACACACACAACTTTTAAAGAAAGAGGGGTACCGAAAGACTCATTTTTATGAGGCGACTCGGGTGAGCTCTACTATTCTCTTCCCGAGGAGTAACCTGACCTCCGAACTCAAAAATCTCATCACACAACAATAGTTTTTTAACTAAGCCTTTTTCAATATTTTGGGCTAAATCAAAAAGGTGTGGCGACTCTACAAACAAAACGCATCGACACACCTCCCGACCAACGATGCGAGATGCCGGGGCCCGCGCGCAAGCCGGATCCGAGTAATTTCACCAGAGAAACCTTTTAAGGTTTTATCCAAAATCAAGGATCTCAATTTTAGGAGCGCCCTTCCAAGAAACCTTAAGTCTGGCGCCCCTTCATTATCTCAAGGGTCAAATAACCCTTCACTTTCTCAAAGGACAAGTTCCTATCACCTCCATGCGCCTCCATCAATTATGCGCCACTCATCCCTCTTCATTCAATCAAATCGGCGTTGCGCCCCATTAATCATCCTTCAATCTTTCGGTGCTCCCTCTCCATCTGTTGTTTTTGGGGTTACAAATGCAGCTAAAGAACTTTATAAAAAAACAAAACCCTAGCCATGAATCCGTCTAACATGAATAGATAATCTAACATGAATAGATAAAACCATGAAATAGATTTACGTACCTTAACAACGATTTGTTGTTCGAAAAATGGATCTTAGATTCAAACTTTTTGAATCGATGTCGAACCTTTAATCTTCTTCCTTGTTCTAGGCCTTGAGATGAATCAATGATTGTAAGTCTTCAAGCTTTTGGTGATAAAGCAATCACCCTCTATCGGTAATCCACACGCGAACAAACCAAGATCTAATCTTGTAGGATTGCTATATGATCCTCCAATTGTCGAATCGATATTCAACAATCAATGGCTATTTTGGAATTGATTTTGGGGTGTTTTTTATCTTTGATTCTCAATCAAAATCAATGTTTTTGTGTTTCTAAAACTCAAAAATTGTCTACCTTAGCTGAGGCAAAAGAGTTCTATTTATACGTTATAATAATCCCTAACCCTAAGGGATAAGAGCCCTTGTTTACATGATAATATTTTCAACATCATTTTGTTTCTTATCAACATCAAGAACATAAAGGCCATTAAATGAATTTGCAATACAATAGAGCATATTATTTAAATAAATAGAAAATTTTGTATTCTCAATAAGAAACCTAAAACCTTCATAATCCAAAGAAACGGAAATAATATTTCTACTCAAATCCGGAACGTAATAACAATTATTCAAAACAAGTACTAGTCCACTAGGTAAAGTTACATCATATGTTCCTACGGCTAATGTAGCAACTCTTGATCCATTCCCCACACGTAGGTGAACTTCACCTTGTTTGAGCAGCTTTCTATTCCTTAGTCTCTGCACATTTAAACAAATGTGAGATCCACATCCGGTATCTAATACCCATGAACTAGAAATAGAAAGGAAAATATATATCACATAGATACCTGAATCAGCAGCAATTGTATTGCCCTTCTTCGCCTTTAGGCCTTCCTTATAAGCCTTGCAATTTTGCTTCCAATGACCAACCTCTTGGCAATGGTAGCAAATTGCATCCTTTCGAGACACCTTGGGTGTTGCCTCTCTGGCATTGGCAACTTTTGCCTTAGGCTTAGCAACAATTGCTTTACCTTTGCCTTCTCTTTTGAACCCTTTACCTTTGTTAACCATTAACACATTTGTCATTCCAGGCTTCTTGATATTCTTCTCTGCAGTCTTAAGCATCGCATGCAATTCTGAGAGATTCTTATCCATGCTACTCATGTGATAGTACATTATGAAATGACCATAACTTTCAGGCAATGAATTCAATATCATATCCATAGCGAGTTCCAAACTCATCATATTTCCAAGACTTTCTAGACGCTCAATGTGTCCTTTCATCTTAAGGATATTAGCACCAACCGACTGCCCCTCTTACATCTTGCATGCATTCGGGGCTTTCACGACATCATACAACTCTTGTCTAGCTTGCACTTGGAACATTTCCTTTAAGCACTCAGCTAGATCAGAAGCAGCTTCCATGTGTTCAAGGTCCTTCTGAAGAGCCTTACACATGGTGGCAAGCATAAGGCATGCAACATCATTAGTGTTTGGGGTAGATTTTTCTTGAACACTGTATTGACATCTTGGCTCGCATGGTTCTTCAGCATCTTGATTATTCAGCATCTTTAACATGACATTCTTACTTCTAACAACTTGAAGATGCTGGTTCAACTCATCTTGTGCAGATTCAACCGTTCCTACTTTTCAGGGATATTTACTACCCAAAGGATCAACGACTAAGTATCATGTATTTCAAACGAAAGATAAGATCATGGCAAACGGTCCCTAAACTTCATCAACCTGATGCGAATTTTTCGGGATCTTCAGGTACGTGTTGATGACCTTTTCAATACTAGGGTTATAAAAGGAGAGATAGGGATAGGCGGCATGGTTGAAAACATTGTAACTCTCACTATACTTCCACTTTGTACTCACATCACAGAAATTTATAAACATTTTTGGTTAAGGTAGCCTTTTCCTAAAGCCTCCCGAGGTTTTGTGTCGGAGATCAATTGATCACGGGCTTTCCTCATTACATCTTGGTGTAGCATCTTGAATTTTTGCATTCTTATACTCCATTTGTGCCCAAAATCATTCCACTGAAAGTTCAATTTAAATATACAAGAAATTGACCAAAACAATTTGGCACCGTCTGTTGTAACTTTGGTTTTTTAAGTTTGCTAGATGAATTCCATGATGAGCAATCCTAGCTCTGGTCAAGATACTCAGAATGTTTCAGGAAGTATTGGAGCTCTTAGGACGTCTGGAGCTGAAGTTGCACATACACTTGGGATGCCTACTCAACCGAGCTCAACGGGTGTTACCTTACCGGCTGTGATTCCTCAGGAGCTGACTTTTGAATTTATGACTAACTTGACTAACATACTACATTACTTGAAGAATCAACATGAAACCCAACAACATACCAACCAGATGATGGTCAACGCTATCACCCGTCTTCAACAAGAGTCTGCGCAAGGTCATGGGACACCCCCAGTGTCAAGCACAATATCTCCCTTATAACCTAGATATTTCAGCTTTGCAGGAGACTCGTGGGCAGGAGGTTTAGGAAGCCATGTGACACAGACTGAAATCATCATCACTAATCCATGTTCCACTTTTGTGAATGTGGTGCCCAAGATCGCGGCGTATTTTTTTTTTGTGTTGAACCGCTTTCTCGTGTAAGGGGTCACCGCCTCACATCGGTTTGGAGACATCCGGTTTAAATTGAAAAACGGAGTCGCCACGCCATTTTGATTTCCTCAAAACTTTGAAAAAAAGGATTTGGGTCTGGAGGTTAAGTTACCCCTTGGGAAGAACGGATCAACGTTCACCCAAGTAGCCTTTCCAAAGCAAGTCTTCCAAGATCCGACTTTCATGCTTGCCTTTTTGTGCTTTCATGTGTGGGATATGTTTTGATAAAAGGGGGGGGGAATGTGCCAAGTGGTCTTTAGGACGTATAAACCATGAGTTGGCTATCGCTCGAGATTCCTTGGATTTTGATATGTTCGGGACTTTGATCTCGTGCTCATCTTGGACTTATGATAATCATTATGAGACCTTGGGTCACATGTGATCGGAATAGGAACGCCTCTTTTATAGTCCAAGGATGAGACTCTTTAGAAAGGAAGGACCTTTACCCATCAATCCTACATCTTGAGATGATTTGAGCTTTGTGGGGACATTTGTGCTCGTCTCAAGTGATAATAAGAGATGTAGGGGCTCAAGTTCATCCTTTTCTAAAGGGATTTCCGAATATGGAATCTTTATGTGGAAGAAATGATGTAAAGATAGGACCTTTACACCATCACGCTCCAAGAGATGCTTCAAGTACCAAAGGGACAAAGGGGAGGGGTATAAAGATTGGATCTTTATACTTATCCTATGCCTTTTTATGCCTTAAGAAGGTCACTAGGCAATCCTTGGAGAGTGATCCAACCATGAGGGACATGGGGAATGCATTTTAAAGTAAAGATAACATTTTATGCTAACATATGTAATGAATATGATGCAAGCTAGGACTAGGAATGAAAAGGGAGGACCTTTATGGCTTTCCTATGTCCTTTAAGAACCATTTAGGTGGACAATCCTTGGAAACAAGGTCTATGGGAAGGGGAAATGACATAATGATCATAAGATGACATTTTTAATGAAAAGATGACATTTTTATATGAAAAGATGACATTTTCACATCATCATGTGAGAGATCCACCCTAGAACAAGCCATTTATGGTCTTATTGTTCATCCTTGGGATGGATCCTCTATGAATCCTATGTGATAGGGGAATGGGGGTATTATGATCTATATGAATAAAGACTTGATTTTTATAGCAATAAATCAAATATCAAGCAAGTAAATAGCAATATGAATGGCAAAGAGAAATATAACAAGTATGACAAGTATATTCTAAAGAGAAGAGGAGGAAAGGTTACCAATGGTGGTGTTCCTCTATCTCCCTTGAAGGTTTCCTAAGGAAGGAGCAACTTTGGAAGGATTTTGGAGAGGAGGGAGGTGATTTTGGGAGGTTTTTGTTCTCTGGAAATTCGTGGTTGTATTTTGGCAGAGTAACAGTGCCAAAAATTGTCTATCAAAATGAATAGAGGAGGCCTCTATTTATAGGCAGTTTTGTGTTGGCTAATGAAGTCGTACGGCTGTAACCTTTGGCTAATGAAGCCGTGCGATCTTATCCATTAGTGACTCTGCCTATTTCTAGAACCATGCAAGGTGGCATTCTAGAAGGTCTTTTCCAGCGAGGGACTACGTGGAATTTTAATTCCTAACAAGTCCTTCGCCCCTCGGGAGGTTTGGGAAAGTTCCTAAATTGCCCCTGAACTTTAGAAAAGTCCAAGGAATTGCCGGGAAACTTAACCGGAAGGCATGAGCCAGATTTGGGTACTTACAGAAGCCCCTCGGCAACGTCACTTGCAAGGCAAGTGGGGTTGTCGATAACAAAGGATCCAATCTGACGAACTGCCGAGATGAATTGGGTGACCAAGGTGGTCGAGTGGCTGAACCTTTGGAAGGCTACCTACGTATCCCAGAGGAATCAAGCTATGATCGTAGTTTGGAAAAGATCCGCTGGGAAAGGGGTGTCATATGTGAAAAATTGGCTGAACCTAAAGTAGGCTACCTACGTATTTCGGAGGAATCAAGCCAGGTCATAGTTCGGGATCCACTGGGAATGGCAAAGAGAAACTGGTCCCTTGCTAGGAAGATGGGAAGAAAGTGACCTAGGGGGTCAAGTGACTGATCCTACTGGGATATGCCAGATGATGGAAGTGACCAACGTGGTCGAATATCTGGACCTTTGTGAGGGGCTACTTCACCACTGAGGAGTGATGAAGGAACAGGGTGACCATTGCGGTCGGATGGCTAGACCATTATGAAAGGCTCATGCACCACTGAGTAGTGATGAAGGAAGAGGGTGACCATTGCGATCGGATGGCTGGACCTTTATGAAAGGCTACCTACGTATCCCGGGCGAATCAAGCCTTGGTCGTAGTTTAAGTCTCACTAGATAGTTAGGAACAATGTCTAGGATCCTTGAGGTTTTGACGATTCATGGAGGAGTCACCTGATTGACAATTAATGGAGGTTGTCACCTGGTTTGACAATTAATGGAGGTTGTCACCTGATTGACAATTAATGGTGGTTTTCACCTTATTGACAATTAATGGAGGTTGTCACCTGGTTTGACAATTAATGGAGGTTGTCACCTGATTGACAATTAATGGAGGTTGTCACCTGATTGACAATTAATGGAGGTTGTCACCTGATTGACAATTAATGGAGGTTGTCACCTGGTTTGACAATTAATGGAGGTTGTCACCTGATTGACAATTAATGGAGGTTGTCACCTGATTGACAATTAATGGAGGTTTTCACCTGGTTTGACAATTAATTGAGGTTGTCACCTGAGGAAACTAAAGCTTACGTCGCTATCGAGGAGATAGAGGTAGCTAAAGTTGGAAAACTTGAGCGTACTTCACTATCTATGAGATAGAGGTAGCTAAAGTTGGAAAAACTTGAGCGTACTTCACTATCTATGAGATAGAGGTAGCTAAAGTTGGAGAAACTTGAGCGTACTTCACTATCTATGAGATAGAGGTAGCTAAAGTTGGAAAACTTGAGCGTACTTCACTATCTATGGGATAGAGGTAGCTAAAGTTTGGAAAAACTTGAGCGTACTTCACTATCTATGAGATAGAGGTAGCTAAAGTTTGAAAAACTGAAGCGTACTTCACTATCTATGAGATAGAGGTAGCTAAAGTTAGAGAAACTGAAGCGTACTTCACTATCTATGAGATAGAGGTAGCTAAAGTTTGGAGAAACTTGAGCGTACTTCACTATCTATGAGATAGAGGTAGCTAAAGTTTGAGTTTTGACAATTCGGAGGATGTCACCTAGCGTTATTCCGTTATAACGGAAGTAACGGAGGCGCTTCGAGAGGAAAGTTTATTTTCTTTAGAGATAACGGATATCCTTTGGGAAACAGTGTTACTCTGATTAAGAGATAATGGGAATTGTATGCCTAAGTGGAAAGTCCAGGGGCAAAAATGTAAATTTAGCTCAGAGCGAATGAGGCCGCCCGGCATGAGGTGGAGGAAAAAGAAGCCGTCAGACTAGAAGTTTATTTTCACCAGATTATTTAAACAGAATTTGAAACGGGCAAACAACCATTGCTTGCTTTTTTTGTCGAGGAAGAGGGAGAGAGAAGAGAGAGAAAATTTCGAATTTCTTCAATTCTCTTACTTCTACCACTCAAGATGGATCCGGAAGGGAATATAGTGCCTAGGCAAGCACGAAGAACCTTGTCGTAAGCCGCTTGGAGGAGGAGGAGGAGGGAGCTCGTTCGAACAGAGCAGAAGTATGACTTCAACACACCTCCTTCCGAGCTCTATCCCGGTAGGGGGGAGCACAAATCTACGAAACCTCAATCTATTGGGGTAAGCATTCTTGATTTGCTTGATTTTGTCAATTTTGATTGGAATTTTGATTGATTTAGGGCTTGACCCGATTTTTTAGGAATTTTTCGAATTTTCCTATGATTTTTGTTGATGATTTTGGGAATTTGATGATTAACCTATGAGGCTAAGGAGATAAATGAACATGCATGTGCAATTTATTTGAAAAATAATGAGAATGACTCATTTTTTGAAAATAAAGTAAGAAAAATAATGTCTAAAATGTGACGGAGTCCTTGCATGTGCTAGAACTAGGTCAATTTCTGATCATGGATGGGAAAACAAGATTTTGGACGATGAAAAGGATTCATGCATGCCATTTTGAAAAATTAATGCTTATGTGCAAAGAATTTTGTGAAAATTGGACTTTTGTACTTGAGAGAGCAATGTGCTCGGGATGACGTGCTTCAAATGATGAAGGACACGTTTTCTAGGCAAAGGATGCTAGAAATCTCTTATGAATGCTTTTCTTTGAAAATATGTGCACTTTTGAATATATGCATGCTTTTGAGATGAGATGAAGGACTGACACATTTTTTGTTGTGTTTTCCTACAGGAGAACAAGTCGAGGGGACCTTCTGAGGTGGCTGTGAAGTTGTGGGATAGGATGCCCAACTTCGAGAAGGATGGGGTGAATCCCAAGCAGCTGGTGATGGCTACCGGCCTTGATCTTTTCATTGATGCTATTGGTAGAGGCATTCATGTGACCTCTAAGAGCAAGGGGCTAGTCCAGGCCCTCTCAGAGTTCTGGTGGGACACCACTCACAGCTTTCATCTTAGCTGGGAAGAGATCACGGTGACTCCGACCGACTTTACTGCTATCACTGGCTTGCAGTTCACTGGGAGGCCTGTGACTTGGAGAGATCACATCACCGCGGAAGAGTTTAGAGCTCTGGTTGGATTTGACCTCCGTCCTAAGGGGCTTGGGATGGAGACGAGGTATGTTGAGGTGGCGGTTCTGGAGTGTATGCAGGGGTTTGCCGCCAATGAGGTGACTGCCCACCAGCTCGCGAGAGCTTTTCTGTGGTTGATGCTGTCGGTCACCATTTTTGCTAACTCGGGACATTGGCAATGCTTTGCCCGCTTGACTCTTGGAGAATCTGGATGAGGTTGGGGCGGTCTCTTGGGGTGAGGCCGGATTGGCTGAGCTCTATTTCTCTTTGGATATGTACAAATGAACAAGGCCGCTTCTATGGATTGCTTTTCTTTTGCTTCGAGGTATTCTCACTTTCTTTTCTCTCTTTTACTTTTCTGTCTTGAGACTTTTATGAGAGAAATGACCCTTTTTTTTTTGAACATGCATGTCTTGTTTTGTGTGGTGATTGAGTTCTTTCCTTGGAACCAACAGAGTGATCCGGAGATCTTCCCGGCCATGATTCGCTGGAGGGGGGAGGCTAGAGATAAGTTCACCGGGAAGACCCGGATCACTTTTGACTACAAGATGGTGAGACTGACATCAACGGGGATGGACACGAGGGGTTGGATTTCTATCCTTGCAGGAGGTACCCGGATGTTTTGCTAGGGGATGCCTTGGAGGCGACTAGGCAGAGGAGGTGGTTGACGGGGCTGACTTATGATGTTATTTACTTGGGGGATCGCTTCTCCAGGCATCATGGACTTGTCCCTCCTTTGGATGCCACCGCTCCTCACGATCCTCCACCGCTTATGCCGCCCCCAGAACCGGTCGAGGATGAGATAGCGAGGTATCAGCCGGTGTGGCGGCCGAGGAGTATTTTGACTTTGCTACCCCGTATGCCACCTTTGTGGAGCAATGGCTGAGGACGCCGCGTAAGCCTAGTGAAGATGGTCACTCAGGGGTACGGGGAAGCAGAGCCGACTAATCCGCCTATGCCTCCTGCTCATCTCTCCTATGTGGTAAATAGGGTACCAAGGAGGTTCATGATACCTATTCCTGACACGAGGGAGCCTCGGTATACTCTACCACCTGACAGCACTGTAAGTACCTCTAGGGTCTTTTCCCTTTTCGGATTTCTTTGCTTTCTACGATTTTGAACTTTTCTTGAGATTTTCTGAGTTTTTCTTTTCTTTTCTCTCAGATTCCTGTTCATTCCTATGACGGTTTGGTACGGCAGAACAGAGGCTGGAAGGATGTGTGCCGGTCCCTTCTGAGAAAGTTGGCTTGTGCTTCCAGGGCTGGGGCGAATGTGCAGGAGCCCGTGCACAAGAGGAGGCACGTTGGGAGCACAACCTCTACCTCATCGGCCTCAGGATACCCGACCTCCTCCACCAGCGCCATGCCTCGGGGACAAGGACCCAACACAAGCATTCTGGAGCAAAGCGAGTACAAGCACGTGAATGTCAATCTTTCTGACGTGAGTGACGACGAAGACTTGATGAAGGATCCTAGCTTCTACGAGCTAAGCAGCGACGACGAGGAGTCGGAGGCTTAGGATTCCTTAGGTTGATCTATGAGAGGAGAGAAACAAACAATGAACAATTTTATGCACATTTTGTTTATTTTTCGTTTTATTTGGGCGCCAAGGAGGCGAAAACAATGTAATGGTATTTTATTTGCTTTTCTTATTTATGCTTTATGAATTTGCATATTACTTGAGCCTCGGGGTAGCTTTTTTGCTTGGAAATGGGGCTGAAACTGGGCCAAAATGGTTTGTGATGATATATGATTGCATGAATGGTATTTGGACATGTTTTTATGCAGGTTTCATTGAGAAAGTGGGGTGAGAATTCCACTTGGGCAGCAGCAAGAGCTGCTGCAGATTTTTTTCTGCAGCAAGCAAAAGACGCCGTCCGGCCAGGTCCTGGGGCAAAAGAAGCCGTGCGGCTGGAAGTTCTGTCTGAACTGGTTTTTTTCAAATAAAATCAAGGGATGGCCTTTTCATTTCATTTTCACCCTAGACTTGTCCCAACTGATCCCAGAGCACATTTTTGACCAAAAATCATCAACCTTGATCACTGTCAAATGGAGAAACAAGTCCGATTGCAAAAGGGGAAAAGAGACCATTTTTTGTCTGATCTTCAATCTTGGATGAGACACAACTTTCAATCCAACAAGGGGCTGTTCGATACCACCTTCAAGATCAAATCTTTATGGCATTTGAAGGATCTCCCGCCCGATTGGGACCTTTTGAGAGCCGCAACGAGGTTTTGGGACGTCCGGAGACATGTTTACTGCTTTTCTTACAATGAGCTCGTCCCAATCTTCGAAGACTTCCGGGCATTGATTGGGGATCCATAAATTGAGGCCGTAACGATTCCTCTGACTGGAAACGTGCCGGTGACGGTAAAGCTGGCATCTTTTCTGCAAATCTCTCTGAAAGGGGCCGAGGGGATGATGGTAGCCCCTGATAGGATTGACCTCTCTGATATCTCGGGCAGGTTTGGGTCTCCGGATACGTCTATGACCACATTGGCTATGGATGCCTTTATCCTCCGTGTGTTCTCATTTCTGTTCACTGTCGAGTCCTTAGGGGTCTGCCATGGTGGCCTTTTGGACATGGTTAGAGACTGCAGGGCTGGGAAGGATATTGTCCCGCTGGTTTTGGGTGAGACTCTGCATGGCATTGATAGGATGGCTATGAGTGACCATTTTATGAGGTCTGGGAGCCAGCGTGCCGACTTTGTGGTTACAGGAGAGGCTTGGGGCTTTGGCTTCGCCTACTCAGTGCCCTTCGGGTGATTTCTCGAGGGGGTGCACCTAGGCAACAGGACCAGGTAGCCGGAGCCGATGATGGCTAGGTTGTCCACCTCTGACATTCACCGGTGGGTGCCTCATTGGAGGTTGCGCACTGAGGACATTTCAGAGTCCTACATAGTGAGGGTTCCGGGGCTCTCTTGGTCATCCTTCTACATCCCTTGCTTAGTGTCCAGCAATTTGGGATCTTACAGAGCCTTTCGATGATTGGAAGGACATCCGTACCATGGAGGTAGTGCCTTTGACATGAGGGATCCACCATCTTCTCATTTTTCTCGAGGGCTTGGACATACACTCGCTTTTCCCACCTGTGGCTATTCTCAAGAGCAGGAAGAGTACCATCTTGACCACGGCTTACTTGGACTGGTATGAGAAGGAGATGGGGGCGACTCATGTCATTTTGGGAGAGAGACGTCAGGCTTTATTGGGGCCGACCGTGACTCGAGCAGACTCGAGGGAGACCGAGGCTAAGGCTAGTCGCCATAACCAATGGGTGACCTTATCGTGATATGGAGGCTCGATATGAGAGGCTATCGGAAGTCTCTCCCCTTACTGAGGCTCAAAGGGAGGAGATACGTGCTCGTGCCAGGGCAGAGAAGGCACTTATTGACACGGGTTTGGTGGAGACTCCAGTGAGGATACCAGAAATTGGGATGAGGGAGACCGACATCATTGAGAAGAAGAGGAAGAACACTCGACGAGGTTGAGGTAAAGGGAAGAAGAAAAAGGAAGACTCAATGAATGACAACTGATATATCTATTCCTAGGATTCCCCTACTGCCATTTGCAAACACAATAGTTTATTAGGTCCTTTTTTGTATATCTTAATCTTTGTAGCAGGTTAGCAGAGTCAAGAGTAGACCGTTCTTGAACTCATCAAGAAGTTTTTAACTTGTAATTGACAAAGATATTTATCTTAGAAATTTATTCAAGACACATTTCATGGAAACTTAGATGTCTTATTTATTGTTTAGACCGAACCATTTCTGGCTACCTACGTTCCCCTTTTACAAGAAAGACTAAGGGGCTCAGGTCTTCGTAGTTCATTCTGGTGAACTATCGGGATTTTTTGTTTTTGGTCTTTTTTTTTTTTATGTGCAACCCTATCTTTTGCCTAGACCGCCCTTTTTTGGGTTTTCAGCCTAGCTGGGCATTACTCTTTTTGCACTAAATTTTTTTTTTATGTGCAGCCCTGTCTTTTGCCTAGACCGCCCTTTTTGGGGTTTTCAGCCTAGTTGGGCATTACTCTTTTTGCACTACATGTTTTTTTTCCTTTTTATATATATATTTTTTTCTTTTCTTCTTTTTTTTTCTTTTTTTTTCTTATTAGACATAATACCTGCGGAGCTTATCACCATTGACTGGGTGGACAAATGGATTGCCGTCCAGGTCCGCAAGCTTCATTGCTCCTCCCGATAGTATCTTCTGCACCACATACGGGCCGATCCAAATGGGTTCCCACTTTCTCAGGGGGTTGTCTCTGGTGGAGGGCTTCACTTTCATCAATAGGTCACCCTCTCTAATGTCCCTGGCCTTGACCTTTTGTCGAATGCCCTGGCCATTCATCTCTGGTAGGCTCGGTGTGCTCCATGGCTTTTAGCCTTCTTTTATCAAGCAGGGACAATTCATTGTGCTGGCTACGCAGCCACTCTACTTCATTGACACTGTTTTCCAGAAGGACCCTTAGTGAAGGGATTTCCAACTCCACTGGCAACACTGCTTCCATCCCGTAAGTTAGGGCAAAGGGAGTTTCTCCCATGGCTGTTTCCGACAGACGTTCAGAGCCCCAGAGTGCCGTATGCGCTTTTCAAAGCCGCCACGACCACGGGTGGCCATTTTCCGGATAATCCGTTCGAGCGTCTTATTGGCAGCTTCTACTGCTCCATTGGTCTGAGGTCTGTACGGGGACGATTTGTGGCGAGTGATTCTTAATTCTGAGAGCAATCTATCGCAGTCCCCTTCAAAGTGCGACCCGTTATCTGAAATGACCTCATTGGGCACCCCATATCTGCACATAATGTTTTCTTTGACAAACTGGGCCACCTTCTTGGAAGTGAGGACCTTGTAGGACTTGGCCTCTACCCACTTTATGAAGTAGTCGACTGCCACTAGCATAAATTCGTGCCCATTGCTTCCTGTCGGAGCTATCTTCCCTATCACGACAATACCCCAAGTTGCGAACGGCCAAGGAGTTGTCATGCAGAACAAGTCATGAGGGGGAAGATGATTGAGGTTGGAAAACCGTTGGCATTTGTCGCACGCTCGGACAAGCTGGACGCAGTCTGTTTCCATGGAAATCCAGTAGTAGCCCATTCTGAGGATCACTTGCATCAATGCTCTAGCATTCATATGGGGACTGCAGGGACCATTATGGACTTCGGTCATTAACTCTCTGGCCCTTTCTTGGGTGACACACAGGAGTAGTGGTCCTTGGTACCGTTTCTTGTACAGGTCGCTCCCTAGAATGACATAATGGGAGGCCAATCGTTTCAGGGCTTGCAAGCTCTTGGCTTTGATGCCTTCCCTAGGTCTACCTTCTTCATCTCTAAAAGCTGATTCCCCATCTTTAAGGAACTGGTAAATCTGACTGTACGAGGGTTCTTTGACAGGCTTGGGTCCCAAGTTTATTTCATAACAAAAAGCCGGGGCTTCTCTTCTACCCACTCGGAATGGTTTTATGGCCTTTCCATTGGGGATCTCTACCAGTGAGGCTAGAGTAGCTAAGGCATCTGCGAACCTGTTCTTATCCCTCGGCAGGTAATGGAAAGTCACTTCTCTGAACTGTTCAGTCAACTCTTCCATGTAGGCATGATACCTCTGAAGGTTAGGATCCACAGTCTTCCACTTGTTGGAGACCTGGTTGATGATCAGGGCTGAGTCTCCATAGACCTCGAGCTCCTTGACATTCCTTTCTAAGGCAGCCTCTAAACCAGCAATGCAAGCTTCATACTCGGCGACATTGTTCGTGGCAGGGAAGTTCAACTTGATGGCTATTGGCGTGTGCTCATCTTTCGGATCGACCAGTAGCATTCCTACGCCATTTCCTCTCTTGTTAGCAGCTCCGTCAAAGAAAAGCTGCCATCGGTTCTCAGGCTCAACTACGAAGATCCCTTCATCTGGGAATTGGGGTTCAGGCCCGCGGTCCTCATTGCTAGGAAAGATTGCTAGATGGTCTGACAGCGCTTGACCCTTGATTGCCTTTCTCGTCACATAGTTGATGTCATACTCAGCTAAGAAGAACGACCACTTTGCTAGACGCATCGAAAGGGAAGGCTTGTCGAAGATGTACTTGATGGGGTCCATTTTCGAGACCAAGTTCACAGAGTGGGCTTGCATGTAATGCTTCAGCTTACCGACTACCTGCACTGCCTCCCGCACAAGTCTTTTCGCACGCTGAGTAATTGAGCTCACTTCCTTGCAGCTTCCGACTGACAAAGTAAATGGCATTTTCTACCCGAGAGTCTTTCTTCTCCTGAGCAAGCATAGCCCCAACTGCCGTATCAGTGACAGTGAGATAGAGCAGAAGAGGTTTCTGTCTATGTGGGGGGCATAGTACCGGGGGATGTACTAGGTACGCCTTGATTTGGTCAAAGGCATCCTGGCATTCCTCAGTCCATTCTGTGTCTGCATTCTTCTTCATGAGCTTGAAGATGGGCTCGCACATAGTAGTCAGCTGGTTGACAAAACGGCTGATGTACTGTAATTTACCCATAAAGCTTTTGACCTCTGTCTGGGTTCGAGGTGGCCTCATGTCCATAATGGCCTTGATCTTTCGGGGATCGACTTCAATACCTCGTTCCGTGACCATATACCCAAGCACTTTTCCCCTTGTCACTCCAAAGGTGCATTTGGCAGGGTTCAGTCTCATGGAATGTTGTCTCAACCTCTCAAAGAACTTTCGCAGGTCGACAAAGTGTTGTCCATCCTCACCTTTGGAATGGATTATCATGTCATCGACATAGACCTCAATTTCCTTGTGGATCATGTCGTGAAAGAGTGCGGTCGCTGCCCTCTGATACGTAGCCCCGGCATTCTTAAGCCCAAAAGGCATCACAGTATAGCAAGACGCGTTCCACACGATGTGGTGAAGGCCGTCTTTTCTTGGTCCTCCTCGGCCATCTTGATCTCGGTTGTAGCCAGCAAAGCCATCAACGAAGGATTTGACTTCGTAGTTAGCAAAGTGGCGTCCACCGTAATGTCTATGTTTGGCAAGGGATAGTCGTCCTTGGGCCGGCTTTGTTCGTATCCCGAAAATCTACACAACAACGCACCTTCCCATTGGCCTTAGTCACAAGCCACGATGTTGGATAACCATGTCGGATATTCGATGACCCCGATGAATCCTACCCGTAGTAGCTTCTCAATCTCTTCTTTGACCCGTAGAGACCACTCGGCTTGATCTTTCTCGCTCGCTTTATCGGCTTGGCATCCGGTGCTAGAGGGATTCTCGTGCTCCACAATCGAACTGTCTAGCCCCGGCATATCCTTGTAGGACCATGCAAACACGTCAATGTATTCTCTCGAGCGCATTGACCACCGTCCCGTTCAACCCCTGGAAGAAGTTCCCAATCTGTGTCTCTTTAGGTTCCTCGACAGTACCCAAGTTAACACTTGTCAAAACCTCCTCGACAGCTTGGGCCCGGTTTTCCTCTTTGTCTGTAACCTGCGCAAAGATTTCTTTAATGTATTATTCGTTTAGTGTGTTTGCATCTTGTTTAAATGATTCATTATTAACTGTTGTTAAGTTATTAGTTAATTTATCATTTGTTAAGTTGGCAATAAGGGGATACTCAGAAATATCTGTCATTTCATTCGTAGAGAAAGGAAAGATGACATTGGCTACATATTCATAATCCTCAGGCGTGAGGCCTTTGGATGACTCGGAGGACTGGAATTTAAAGACTCCTGACTCACATGACTCTTGACCCTAACGACTCTGGACCCTACACTACTTATTGACTCGAAGTGTTTGACACGGGTTGGACTGGGGTTTACTCTTTACTGCTGTTGCCATGGGGAGTAGCAGCCTTATCAGCGCTCTTCAAAAAGCTAGAAACTTCAAACTGATCGAAAACTTGTCGATAATCATTCGTAGGTCGGTACCTTGGAAAGATGGTGCGGGGATCCAGAGAAGCCTGATGCAATTTCTCAGCAAGCTCGTCCGTGACAACCGGACTTATTGACTGGAGGGTCTGGCTCATCTTGTCAATACACTGCTGATAAGTCATCTTCTCTCTGCCAATCTTTGATATCACAACCTTGTTTGTGTAGCCAACATGAGGGTTGGCCTGGATGATGCTAATGAAGTCCTCTTCGGGGGAGACTTTGATTCTTCCTTGGTTAACCATGTATTCTATGGGAGTCTTGTATTCTGCCTCCAAGTCTGCTAGCTTTTCATTGAACTTCACAATGGCAACAAACTCAGAGTTCTCTGCCTCAAGAGGATCAGTGATGACGGGAGTGCCGGGCTGGACTTTGTGTTGGCTGACTGGTTCCTTGGCGGGCTCTGTGGCATAACTGACATAATAGTCGAATTTGCCTGAGGGCTCTCCTAATGTTCCCACACTCTTGTCTCCTGCTTCATACCTTTCCTTCAATTTCTGTTGCATGGACTTCCTCTTCTTCTTCTTTCTTGAGGGAGCATCCTCGTTAATCCAATCTTGATAAGCATCTTCCAAGCAGCCATCACAATCACACACATCATACCAAATGTGGGGTCTGGGTTGAGCTGGGACGACCCCTCCAAGTACTTGGTTATCACCATTGTTGATCATCGCATTGGCCATTCTTGACACTGGGGTATTGAGACTGACGATTTTGATGGATTATCTGAGACTCTGCACCGACAAACTGCTGACCCGGTATTCTCACCCACTTCTTTCTCAATGCGGGAAAGGGATAGGCAAGGTTTAGACTCTAGGGTAGGTGTTTAGGCTGAAGGCTCAAGCAATATGCAAATTAAAAATCTTCCAGATTACTTAAAACGGTGTCTTTTATTAATTTCTATTTGGTTGGAAAAGGAGTTTCCCTTCTTTTTTGCAACTATTCTAGATCCTAGATCAGTGGGTTCTGTCACTACGTCTATAAGCCCCTCATATTCCACCTGTATTTCGACCTCCGAGGGTGGACAGCCCCGAGCGAGGGTCCTATAGGGCACGCGGATCCCACCGACCGAGAGAGAAGAACGCTCTTAATGGGTCTAGTGGGTCATAGGAACTTTTAACGCACGAGCTATGCGTATTATAGTCAAGGCAATGCCGGGAAAGTCTCGTCTTTCAGTCTTAACGGAATTTCGGCAGAGTTTCGCTTGCGCGATTGACGTTTTGACTTTTTGGCATTGTCCAAGAAGATAATAGGCATGGGTCGGACGGTAAAAGTCGGATGACACAGTGTCACATTGAGCTTTATTGCATACGCCGTGCGAGTCAAAGTCAAAGTCAATGCCGGGTCAAGATCTTGCCAATATTTTCTTTGTCGGAATTTCGGTAGAGCTCCGCTTGCGTGAAAGATCTTTTTATTTTCGGCACGAACTCGGGCTTGACTCTTATGTATCCCGTGCGGGTTAAAGTCAAAGTCAATGCCGGAGTCAAGATTCTGCCCATTTTCCTTGGCGGAATTTCGGCAGAGTTTCGCTTGCGCGAAGGATCCTGACTCTCGACATGGGCTAAGGTTTGACCTTTACGTATCTCGTGCGGGTCAAAGTCAAAGTCAATGCCGGGGTCAAGATTCTGCCAATTTTCCTTGGCGTAATTTTGGCAGAGCTCCGCTTGTGCGAAAGATCTCGACTCTCGACATGGCCTAAGGTTTGACCTTTACGGGGGTATGCAACTGGGCTATATGACACGGTCTAGACCAAAAACCAACCAAAAGTCATGGTTTTAAAATGTGTGACACGGACTGTGCATTGGTCGACACTGGCTGACATGGGGAGTTTGGGATGATTTCGTGCGCGCCCGGGAGCATCGTAAGGCTGTCCGTGACTGCAACTGAACAACCATCCCGGGTTAAAAGGACGTGCGTGCAAAGTGTACAAGATATATAAGGTGCGCGTAGTGTGCGGCCTCCTAAAAATGTTCCTTTTTGAGTTAAAACATAAATTTTCAGAAATGTGTTTTAAAAGGAATGATTTTTGGGACGGGGGAAATGCAAAAGCACGTAAATTTTCTGGATTCCGGTCAGTCTTGGAACTGAATAGCCCCAAGATGCCAAGGCTGCCAGATTAACCTCAGATTTTGTCCTGGTGGAATTGCCAATGAAGCCGCCCAGCTAGGATCCAAGGAGGATTAAGCCGTACGGCTGCATCAATCAATTTTCCAGGTTCCAATTTCTTCCATTTGCAAGTTGTTTCCCCGGCCTTTTTGGCCCCTTTTCAGCTCCATAAAGCTTCCTGTTCAGTATCCAGAATATGCACAATCCCAAAAACCAACAACGCATGCAAAAATCAAGGAAAATAAGGCAAGCATGAGAATCGGATCCGCGGCGGAAGGCTAACCCACTCAAAAAAAGCTTTTCTTTTTTTTTCGAAAAGATATCGGTACGTGGCATTGTTAGACCATATTTTATCCCAGACTCGTATTAGGAGGCGATAACGGGAAGTTTAATGGTTTCCACCTATATACCAAGTATCTTTTTTTTTATTTAAAAATAAAAGCTTTTTGGTTATTCCCCAGCGGAGTCGCCAAACTGTGAATGTGGTGCCCATGATCGCGGCATATTTTTTTTGTATTGAACCGCTTTCTCGTGTAAGGGGTTACCACCTCACATCGGTTTGGAGACATCCGGTTTAAATTGAAAAATGGAGTCGCCACGCCATTTTGATTTCCTCAAAACTTTGAAAAAAAGGATTTGGGTCCGGAGGTTAAGTTACCCCTTGGGAAGAACGGATCGACGTTCACCCAAGGAGCCTTGCCGAAGAAAGTCTTCCAAGATCCGACTTTCATGCTTGCCTTTTTGCGCTTTCGTGTGTGGGATGTGTTTTGATAAAGGGGGAGGAATGTGCCAAGTGGTCTTCCGGACGTATAAACCATGAGTTGGTTATCGCTCGGGATTCCTTGGATTTTGATATGTTCGGGACTTTGATCCCGTGCTCATCTTGGACTTATGATCATCATTATGAGACCTTAGGTCACATGTGATCGGAATAGGGACGCCTCTTTTATAGTCCAAGGATGAGACTCTTTAGAAAGGAAGGACCTTTACCCATCAATCCTACATCTTGAGACGATTTGAGCTTTGTCGGGACATTTGTGCTCGTCTCAAGTGATGATCGGAGATGTAGGGGCTTAACTTCCTGGCATTGGTTGTGAACCGTAAAAGGCATTCTGTAGCCATGTGACCTAAACCATCACACACAGAGCATTTATGAAAGCTACAAGCATCATGAGGTTTTACTAACTCCTTACTTTTTTTAGGAGCTGCTTGCAGTTTGGGAACAGTGGTTTCAGCTTTGACAAAGGTAGTTGTCTTTGGTTTGACCGCGGGTTTTCTAGGAACGCTCTTCTTGCTTTTGAAAGCAGGAGGTGCGGTCAAAGAAGAAGGGTGGTCAGCCTTGCAGTTGGCAGCACCACGTATTCCACCAGGAGCGGTTGGAGTAGAGGTGCGATCAACTCCATAAGACATCTCCTCTGCATCTTCACTCTTAGAATCATTTCCTTTCATCTGAGAGTTTTTCCCAAACTGTTTCTTTGGGTAGACATAATGGAAGTTAAGTGGAGCCTTTTGTTCCTATCCTTTACCCTTAGAAGCAGCATGCTTCCCCTTAGAAATTTCTTTAGTTAGTTTCAAAATTTTCTCATCCTTTTCATAACAGGATGCACACTTCTCCTTTTTACCTGTTTCAAATCCCAGACCTTCTTTAACATTGGTCGTTTGGGAATCTATAATTTGATCCAAGGTGACCTGTGACTTGAGCCACCCATCAATAATCTTTTGGAGATCGTTGATTTGAGTGATCAGATCATCATTCCTAAGTTGAAGTGCAGCAACCTTAGTTTCTAGGATGCGATTTCGGTCAGCAAGGGGAGACATACTTTTGATTTGGTCCTTAAGATTGGAAATTTCAGACCTCATCACAGTTTTCTCCGTCTTGTACTGAGAAAGTTCATCATGAGCTAATCCTAAAGAATTCTTATCATTAGAGAATTTTTGGATCATTATTTCTGCTTCCTTGAACATCCTTTCATGTTCCATGGGAGAAACTTCTTCCACCACCTTTTTCAAAATTTTCTTCTTTGAAATTGCTTTTGAAGGTGGAGCATTTTTAGGGGGGGGGGAAATGGGACGCGAATACGAACTACTCCCTATTTTAATGCTAGGAGTAAGTTTGATATCAGTATCCAATTTTAAATTTGGAATTTTTATAGAAACCTCTTCATCCTCCATATCTAGCGACTCGATTGACTTAGTATCTGACTCATCGGAAGCATCTTCAACTAAGCAGAGATTAACCTCTTCAGTTTATTCATCACTTCCATCATCAGAGTCTGTTTCAATCCAAGTTGCTAATTCCTTAGAATTCTCTTCCTCCTCAGCAACCATTCCCTTGCGACGAGAAAAAATTGCAGGAGAGGTTTTCTTTTTCATGTATTCATATTTATGCTGTGGACACTCAGATACAAAGTGACTAGGTTTTCTACAGTTGTAGCAAACTAGATCACTCTTTTTCTTTGTATCAGCAGCCTTGGAAAATATTGCTGGAGGTTTGCCTTTAGAAAATGATTTTGTGAAAGGTTTTGAGGATTTTCTAAATTTTTTAAATCTTTTTACAAACATGGCAAAATCATCATCATCCATTTCAATAATCTCTTCAATATGATTTAATTTAAGCTCATAGACTCTAAGATTTTCATACAAGTTACATAACGACCAAGTATTCAAAACTTTGGAGTCTTCTAGAGAGGTTTCTTTATTTACCCATCTAGAACCTAAAGCAGATAGGAAAGTCATATTGATTTCCTTATTAGTTAATGTTTTGCCAAGAAATCTACATGCATTAACTGCCTCAACATAGCGGTCATTGGTCTGACGCAAGGTTTCGTTGGATTTCCTGTTGAAGTTGTTGTAGGATCTTTCAACAGCATATAATTTGTTCTCCTTGCACTCGTCATCACCTTCGAGGTAGCTCTCTATGGCATCCCACATCTGCTTTGCGGTTTTCAGATACATCACTTTTTGAAGGGTTGAAACGGGAAGGGTTCCAGAAATGATGTGGCTCGCCTTGCTGTCCAAGGCAGCTAATCTCTTCTCTTCATCCGACCATTCATCTTTTGGCTTTTTAACTTCTGGAGTTTCTGCACTGGTGGCTGGATTGGTGTTGGCCTTCATGGGAATGAACGGGCCATTGATCACGCATTCCACCAGCATCTCATCAATAGTCTCCAAATGAATAAGCATTCGGCACTTCCAGATGTCGAAGTGGTCTTCGTCCAAAATTGGAATGTGTGAATAGTTAACAGTTGTCATTGTCTTTGAGTTTGCCATATCAAATCGGCACACAAGCTGTTAAGCTTGAAAAATAGTGGTTTTATAATTGTGTTTAGCTCTGATACCACTTGTTGGTCCCAAAGGTGGCAACAAGGGTGAAAACAGCTAAAGGGGGGGTGAATAGCTGTTACAAATTTTTCGCCCTCTTTTGAAAACTGAACCTCTAGGCTTACAAAACCGCTTGCAGTTGATAAGAACTGCAAGTTGATTTGTAAAATGCACAGCGGAATATTAAAGTTATAAAGCGGTTTTAGAGGTGCGGTTTTGCAATGCAGTTTTCAGTGCGGTTCTTAAAACTGAAAAGTGAGGTTATGACAATAGTTAACTCCAAACACAATTCACAATAATGGATAACTTATAAATAAGATCAAACAGGGATAGAGATAAATAATTAGTAAGAACTGTAAATACAAATGCAGAAATAAAGAACACAATATTTGGAGTGGTTCAATCGATAAACGATCTACGTCCACTACCAAGATGGTTAGTCTTGGATTTTCTAAGAGTTAGATTTTATATTGAGTATGAGAGAGATTACAAGTTACAAAGTATTCAAACTCAAATCTAAAATCTATTCAATGAAGATCAAATCCTAGACTATAATCAGTGTATCTCAAATTAATAATCTATGTGATTAAACAAGTGAGGTATTTGTGTGTGTTTACAAGATCAAGGCTCTTTAGATCTATGAGATGGAGAGCACAATTATTCTTGATGGTGTTAAGGCTTGATTTATAGGCTAGGAAATTTTTCTTGAAGAAGAAGATGAAGATTCAAATGAATAAGAATTTTCTGGGCAGAGCTTCAGCTTCTTATGAACTCACAGCAAATCAATTTCTCAAGCAATGTTCAAATGGTGAAGATTGGGGGTATTTATACCCAAGCACCAAGGATATAGCCGTTGGACACAGCTGTAGCAAGTACTGTACTGGTGCTTTCCCATTAGTCCACAATATCCACTTTTGTCCTTTGGTACAGCAGTTGCAAGTAAAGCTGATCAGGCTCCAGCTGCAAATAAGGTAGTTAGGACACCTGTCACCTTTTCAAGATCCTTGCAGATCTTCTCTGATATTGAATCACGTGACAAGATTTGGTAGTTGACTTTTGTCATTGCTGACGTGGATTCCAACGGTCAATTGTGGTTCACTTCAAGTCTTCAATCATTGGATGTGGTCTGGTGTGAAGTGGTTGGTTGAGAATGTGCGGTTGGTTACACCAGTGAGGTTTCATCAGTGCGGTTGGAACTGCATAACACATGTGGTTAACATCAAAGCGGTTGCACTGAGATTTTCAAAGAGCTGTTTCAGACAAAGGATTTCCACAAAGAAGTTGCTAGGAGTGGTTTGCTTAGTACGGTTTGATGAAGTGGTCTGAACCTCTTGAACTGCAACCTCATATCCAATGACTCTTGTGCCAGTCTTCAAGCCTAATATATCCTATTCTATAAAATGGACTTAGCTAAAAAATTGAATTCTAAGCTTCATTACATAGGGTCCTTAAGTCCTTAAAATAGAGAGGAGGTTACGGTATCAATCAAATCTTAAGCTAATCTAGGAGAGTTAAAATATGCATACCCAACACAGGACGAAGTCTGTCTGCTTCATCAGGCTGGAAGAAGATGAAATGATTCATGGCAAAGCGTCCAAAAAGTCACCTACCTATGAAAATCCCGACAGGAAGGCAGACTCATCTCACCATCGATCCAACAAGGGAAAACCCTTCTCTAAAGCTGACTCTTCTAAGATTAATGTTGTTGAAGAAGATGATGATGAAAATGATACGGCTTATCCTAAGATTAGTGACTACCGTTTTTCTGTTGACGTTTAAGGCCTCCTACATGCAATGGACAACTTAGGTGGCTAGGCAAGGTGGCCTAAGGCGGCTGAAAAATCATCATCTTGGAAGGAAAAATCAAAGTGGTGTGCTTACCATGAAGATTTTGGTCATACTACCGATAATTGCATCACCTTGAGGAAAGAAATTAGCTACTTACTGTCAAAAGGTCTCCTCAAAGATTTGTTGGGAAATAGAAAAGGACCGGCTGAAACAAAAGTGGCCGTCGTTGATGCTCCATCTTCACCTCCTCCTGCAACTAAGGTGATCAATTTTATTACGGGCGGATCAGACATTTGTGGAACCACGTACTCTGTGGCAAAACGTCATGCTAAGGATTTCAAGGAAGATAAGATGGAATTGCCAACTAGACATCCGGATCACTCTTCGGGAGAACAAATAATTTTTGATGATGATGATAAAGAAGACATCTTAGATCCGCACCATGATGGTCTAGTCGTCACCGTACAGATTTCCAACTGTAAGGTGAAGCGCATCTTAATCGACAATGGCAGCTCTGTCAACTTGATCATGAAGAGCACCATGGAAGAAGTGATGATTCCCCTGTCAGAGGTTGTAAGGAACTCCTCCGTCTTGGTAGGCTTCAGTGGGGAAACCAAGCAGACAATTGGAGAAATCAAATTGCCTATCTATGTAGAAGGAATGAATTCTATGGAAAAGGTTTGCGTGATTGACTGCCCATCCTCCTATAATGTCATCTTAGGCAGACTTTGGATCCATAATATGAGGGCGGTTCCTTCTACATACCATCAATGTATTATGATGCCAATGCCTTGGGGAGTCAACACGGTGAAGGGCGACCAACAAGCAGCAAAAGAGTGTTATTAAATGGATATGAAGGCGTGTTCTACTCATTGAACACGACCCGTGAAGAAGAAAGTCTAATACGCTTTAATATCCATGACGATGAGGATGACGGACCATACCCGTTAGATAGCTGGATGTGACTGGGGCAAGCTTTCACCCTCCAGTACAATGCCATGAGCTACGCCTTAAATAATATTACGTGTAAGTTAAAATTCATTGCAATTTTAACGCCAAGGTACGAACCTTTTTTAAATTTAATTTTTGTTGAATTCATTCCTCCTTTTATTTAATCAAATTCCCTACTGACTTAAACATCGGAGGGGTATTAGCTAAGCTAACACCCGATCCTAATATATTCTTGTGATGCAAGATTGACGCTCCTGAACATTGGATAAATGGTTTTAGAAAATCACTTGGCAAGATCCTTGCAAGAACAAACGCTCCTTGATAAATATAAGGTACATGATTCCCCATACTTCAAAGCATCTTCACAATGTAGTCATAGAATGATGATCATAATCGCTTGGGCGCACATCTTTCACACTCGATTTAGAATATCAAATACCATTCACCTTGTCACGGGAATCGCATTTGTTATTTTAAAATTCCAGATGTGAACTAAGGATCGTAACGCTAACATGTTACCTAAGTACTCCGAAAAGTGACATTTCTACATGTCACCTACAACTTGGTTATAACATCGTTGCATATTATCTTTACAACTTGGTTATAACATCGTTGCATGTTATCTTTACAACCTGGTTATAACATCGTTGCATGTTATCTTTGCAAATTTGTTACAACACTTGCATGTGTTGTCTTTCGTACCCAAACGGAAAAATACTCAAAGGAATAAAACATCCAAAGCGTCACTGCAGTTAAAATTAACTAAAAGACCAAATATGTTGGAATAACCCAACACCATCAAAAGCTAAGACGTTTGGACTCTTATGAGCCACTTACAAAAATTCCAAAAGTGTAATTGTCTTATGGCCAACCCCCTATTTTCGAAACCTAAATTAACGTGCCAACAGAGGCACGACCAAATAAAACATAAATATTGTTTTAACGCGTAAATATTAAATCGTTTTATGCAACAGGGGCATCACTTTCCTTACCATCATTTTCTTGAGCAGATGTTCCGGCTTCATTCTTTTCTTCCTCCCTTCCTACTTCATCTCTTCTTGGCACCTTAACTCCATTCGAATTCACCTCACCTACATCTACCTCTTCACACAGAAAAGCATCCAACATGGCTACCTCATCCTCAATCTTCCAGGCCTCATGTTTTCCATCCTTGTATTCTTTAATCATGTTGATTCTGCTTTCCATCACTGCCTTGGTAGCATCTGCCATGAATTGTTCCTTCATCTCCGCCAGCTCCTTGATATGCTCTACTTCTACCCTCAACATCCTTGTAGTAAGGTCCGTCAACTCCTTCTCCACCTGTTCAGTTTTTACTTTTGCCTGTGCAGCCTTCTCCTCTTCCATCTTCACCTTCTGTGTTAAGATCCTGATACGATCCTCCTTCACCTCTACTTCCTTCACCAACGATCCCATAAACTTCGATACCTATAAAAGCAGACCAAGCAAAGTGAACATCTAGAAGCTTCCATGCAAATTAAAAAGGAGATTTTTTACCTTCTCAACGCTCTCCATGTTAGCCTTTAAACTCTCCTCTTCCACCATGGTCACCGTGTCATCAACCTTCCTTTTCTTGCCACCCCTGGTGAAGCTATCTCCCTTTGGGAGAGGAGGCTTACCTCCCTCTAGCTTCACTCCAACTTTGGCTCTCAAGTTTGACATAATATCAGTTACATCAAAACCTGCCTTTGAACGGGTAACTGTTCCGTCAAAATAAAAAGAGTTACAAGGGAGCTAAAACCAAGAATCATGTATGTGGGGAAGAGCTTTACCAGATGACATTTTTGCTGGACTGGCACTGATAGAAACTCTTTCCTCCTCCCTAGAATCTTCACCAACAAATTTAACAGGGCTAGGTTTATACTTTCGTAGAGATTCAGGAGATAGATTCAAAATTGACTCAACATTGGCAGCAGTTTCCTTAGTAGGTGGAAATAATTCTTCCAACGATGCAACTACGCAAAGAGGAAGTAAAAAGCTGGTCAAAATGAAAAATCAATCAAGACGTAAAGAGGTAAGCCAAGCGGTAAAACAACATCTACCTTGGCGGATCCAAGCAAACGTCACCTCCTTGCCTTCTCCCTCCAAACTAGCCTTCTTCACATAGAAGAACTTGTGTTTCCACCCTCTATCAGCAGCATCTGAACCTAGAACCAAAGGATCCCTATCTGGCCTAATCCTATAGTTAAACCTACCATTCCCAAATGCCCTAATATCATACGTAAATGCTAACTCCTCTAAACCAGCAACAAGCCCCTGTTTTGTTGAAATCCTTTTTAATGTGTGCAAAGTACGCCAACCAATGGGCATCAGCTGACAGTACGATAGTTTCGTGACCTTAAAGAAGCGGGTAATCGTGGGAGAAAAGGGGAATTTCAGGCCTATTGTGAAGGGATATTCGTAGAAACCTACCCAATCAATGGAAAAACAATCGACGCTACATGCTTCGCCAGGCACAAGAAACTCCGCGTTTGGGGGGAACGCATTGTTTCTCTTCAACGCATCAACGTGGGATGCGCTAAAGTTGCATCGTTCATCATCCTTCTCTTTTATAAACCCTAAGCATTTAAAACCCTTGGGAGGGGTGGAATCAACCTCGATAATCGCCTTCCCTTTACCCATGAGCGACGAATAGAAAGTAAACGGAGAAACAAGAGAGAAAATACTCACCGGAGAAAAGACGGAGACAATAGCGCTGGTAAAGGAAGAGCAGTTTGGAAGAAATACGATTTTTCTTTCGAAAATTCAAAATTAATAAGATAAGACCACTACGAAGCCCATAATGAGCCCTAATTCCACGAGCATTGTGTGGTCCAACCACCTCATCACCTTCCTTTCAAGACCGAGGTGACACTTGTCAAAATATTAAGACTTTTCGTATTTCAGCATGGAAAAGCCTTAATATTTTGGGGGCTATTGTTTCACCCTAAAAAATCCACTTAACATGTTCTACATCTTGGAATCCATCTTGAGGTAACGCCTTAACTTACGTCTTGGACTAATGCCTTGAAAATATTTGTTGTATTTTCCTATTTTTCAGGAACACGAGATAAATAAAAATAAATCATTTAAATGACTGCATGGACTTGGTCAAGCAACAACAAAACGGTCCCATCCTTCAACCAAGGGATAACGGCTGATCTCCATCAACAAATGGTGAAATTCTAGGCGAGATTTCAGCATGACATTCAAGATGTTGTTTTTTCAATTACATTCACGCCTATATATTATTCCTAGAATGCACCTGTATACACGTTACAGAATTTTGTTTACTTTCACTCTGCACTTGTACTCAAAAATGCTAAATACTCAATAATATTTCTTTGGTTTAAGCAGGCTTTCCAAAGGCCTCCCGAGATTTTTCCCTCGAACGATTGTTCTAAGGGTTTCCGCGTTACATCCTTGCGTTCATCTTGCTTTGAGAACTATATTCCATTTGTGCCCAAACATCTTCGATTAGATAAATTTACTTCTTGAAATTTGTCCAAAACAAAATGTATGAGAAAACCAGAATTATCAGAAAGAATAGCAAAATGGTCTATACGGCTTAGTACATACGACATCCAGTACGAGCCCAGGACTGCTGTCAAATCTCAGTCTTTAGCCGACTTCATAGCTGACTTTAGTCCAAGTTTACAACCTGAAGTATAGCTGGAGGTACAACAACTTGAAGGGGATATACATCAAACATGTTGGACTTTGTACACGGATGGCGCTTCAAATATGAGAGGAACAGGTTTGGGAATAGTACTAAGATCCCCACAAGGTGATATCTTTCCTCAAGCTGTGTCATGTGAAATTAAGGCAACAAATAATGAGGCCGAATATGTAGCCCTCATTATGGGTTACAACAGCTATAGATTTAAATGTTAAACATATTAATGCTTATAGTGATTCTCTATTACTTGTTAACCATTTCAATGGATCTTATGCATCTAAAAACTCTAAAGTGATAGCTTATCTTTAACATGTGAAGATTCTTGCAGCCAATTTCATCACTTTACTTTCGAACAAGTACCCAGGGAAGAAGAAGCGTATGCATTGGCTAATCTGGGGTCATCGTGTAAAGAAATGATAAGCAATACAATCCCTATTATTTACAACAAATATCCAGATATAGAGCAGGCTGAAGATTGCTTACAGATTGATGATCCAGTAACTACATCAGAGGGTGACAATCAAGAAGGATCCTGGACTCAACCCTATTATGAGTACCTCAACAATAATACAGTTCCTCAGGATCCTAAGGCAGCAAGGGCTTTCAGAATGAGGGCATCTAATTTTACTCTAATTGAGGGAGCGCTCTTTAGAAAATCATATTCAGGTCTATACATGAGGTGTATAGAGCCTGATCAAGTTGCAGTCATCTTAAAAGAGCTACATGATGGCGAATGAGGAAATCACTCGGGGGAAGATCGTTATCATCTAAGGCTCTGAGATTAGGATATTATTGGCCAACTATAAGACAAGATGATGCAACATAAGTTCAAAAATGTGACTCTTGTCAAAGACATAGTAACATTTTACATCAGCCTGCAAAACCTATGTATCCTATAGTGTCTTCTTGGCCCTTCATGCAGTGGGGAATGGATATTGTGGGGAAGTTACCTAGAGCTCCTGGGGGCAAAGTATTCATGTTGACAATGACAGACTATTTTTCGAAATGGATTGAAGCAGAATCATATGTTCAGATCAGAGATAAAGAAGTTATTTCTTTCTTAAAAGGAAACATCTTAAGCAGGTTTGGGATTCCATCAGAAATTATTTGTGACAATGGATCACAATTTATCAACAAGAAAACTAAGGAATTCTGTGCAAGATGGGGAATAAAACTGATAATGTCAACTCCAGTTCACCCTCAAGCAAATGGACAAGCCAAATCAAGTAACAAGTTGATTATTAACATCTTAAAGAAGCGTCTTGATCAAAAGAAGGGGAGATGGGCTGAAGAATTACCTTTTGTACTATGGGTAGATAGGACGACTCCCAAGAATCCAACAGGGCATACTCCTTACTCATTGGTGTTTGGCACACAAGCGGTAATACCCGTGGAAGTTGCGGTACCAACTGCAAGATATAGACTCACAACTCCAGATAGCAACCAGCATGCTTTGATATAAGACTTCGACACTGTGGACGAATTAAGAGATATGGCAAAGATTAGGATGGCAGCTTATCAACAAAGGATAGCTAGAGCTTACAATAAAAATGTTCGAGTCAGACGATTTCAAGTAGGGGACTTGAGTCTCAGAAAAGTTTTCCAAAACACTAGAGAGGTAAATGCTGGGAAGCTAGCCGCTAAGTGGGAAGGGCCATATCTTATAGATGCTGAAGTAGGAAAAGGAGCCTATTGGTTATCAACTCCAGATGGTACGCGAATCCCAAGAAGGTGGAATGCCATTCATCTTAAACATTACTTCATGTAAGTCTGAACCTGTTAAATTTCCGTCCAATTCATGTGCGCATTGTTGAATAATTAAATTATTACTTCATTCCTTTTTTATTTATGTATTTATTTATTATCCCTCTTAGAACAATACTAACTTAAGCATCGGAGGGGTGTTAGCTAAGCTACCACCCTACCCTAAAATATGTCTGTTTTGCAAGTGTAGACACCCCATTCTGAACCAATAATTCATGATTACACTACTCTTCATCTATTTTTTGTGTTTTGATCAAAGCATATCAGTTTTGTCATGTTTCGTTAAGTTTCTAACTAACCTCATTAGTTTTGGTCCTAACAGACTAACGGAATAAACTGAAGAGGACAAAATAGTCAACTGACTAGTTGTCTTGCATGGGACATACCTGTCTCGCGCGAGACAAGCCCTCTGCAGGTATGCAGAATCACTCTCCTTCTCCGTTTCAAACTCTTTTCCGGATAAAACCTTATCAATCCGGTCATCCAATCACAGTTGAGTTCTGGAACCTTCCTTGAGTCTCTTAATCTTGGTGACCAAGTCATCCATCCACCTCTTAAACCCCTATAAATACATGATAGCTTTCAGTATTTCAGAGGTCCCCGATCCACGATCAAAAACACACAACAAACACAATTTGTTGGTTTCTCTCCTTGAAAGATTCCTTCAAATCTCCCACAAACAACTCTCAAATTCGTCCTTCAACCACGTTGATTGACGAACATCAAGGCTCAAGCCTAAAATCATGGCGAAGCTCTGCTCGAATCACTTCTCGACCGAGAAGACACCTTAGAACCACATTCTAAAGCAATTACTTTCCAAACGATAGGTAAACTCCTATACTTTTATTCTTCTTCTCAACCTCTCTATTGGCTTTTAGAGTAGTGTAATCCCATCAAAAGGATTAGCCTAGAGTCCCTTCAATCCATGGAGGTGATCTCGAAGCATACAATCTGATATTCCTAAGCAAGAAATTGATTAGGGTTTGCTTGTTCTCATTTAATTAAAAAGATTGATAACACTCAATTGGCAAGACCGATCTTCGAATTGGGTGGAATGGGTGCTCCTCGACCTTTCCATTCCATAACTTAACCCCCGAACCCTCAAATCTCTTTTAAATCAAAAAGGTTTTTCTTATTGTTTTCCTAAATAAATGATAAGTGGCGACTCTGTTGATTCATAAAAATCGAACGCTACAGTTTTGGAGACTCTGCTGGGTTTTTCTTATTGCTTACCTAAATAAATGATAAGTGGCGACTCTGTTGATTCATAAAAATCAAACGCTACAGTTTTGGCGACTCTGCTGAGGACAATTAATTAAGAGGGTTAGACTTACGTACAATTGAGTATTATCAATCTTTTTATTTTTCTGCAAAAATTTGATTTTTCTGGATTTTTCGTAATTTTTCTGTACATTTTTCATCAAAAAAAAAATTACTGTCCGAATGCTTGTCCAGCGGGGGACAAGGTTGTACCGTGTGAGACAAAGGAACGGCAGAACCAAACATGAATTTCTTGGTTCAGTTGACTTTCTTTAAAATTTTAAAGTTTGACCGCACCAAATCAATTTAAAATCAAACTTGTTCCAAAAGTTTGACCCTATTAAAAATTCAAAAAAAAAAACAACAACAAAAACTTACAGAAAAGTTTTAAAAATCCAGAAAAGTCGAAATAAATTATATTTCTATTTTGCTTGTATTGACTTTATTTTGCAGGGTAGAATGATTAATTTATACTTGAACTATATACCCGCGTGCGATTGATTTTTTGATTTAAAGACCGGTCCATGGAGGACTCGGGAGTTGTAAAATTAATTAATTTAATTCTTTCTCTCTCTCTCTCTCTAAGTGGAACTACGACGGCCTGAGTCTTCCTAAATTGGGAGAAACGTAGGCAACCACTTGGTACAGCCATTATCTGTTTTCCTTTTATTTTCAAAAAAAAACTTTCTATTTTCTCTATCACCTAGATTGACTCTCACACACGCACACTCATATTATATCTGTCATTGCACTACATACCCTGATTAAACCCGAGACCCACACTAAGGACGGATGATGGTAACCACCTAGTTGCCGGTCTCTCCGAAGTTGGATCATCCCACTCCGTGTATTCAATCCACCAAGATTGTCATATTGCGGGGAGCCTAGCCTTCCAGCTCTGCATCACCACATATCATGTAGATTGACTTTTTAAGACACTCCGTGACTGGTCGGTTTGATCTTGGAGTCCTTGTAATCCCTTTTCAAGATCTTGTTTTGTGCAAAAATCCATGGAAAAGAAATCAAAAAATTGTCGCTTCAGAATTGTCCCTTTGAAAATGTCCCTACGATTGTCCCTTCGGATTTGCCCCTAAAAAGAGAAAATTTTCTTACCAAATTTATTGCACAAAACTTGATGTTAATTGAGATAACTTTGACCCCTACGTCCCTAGGTTTGGATTTCGAATGTTAGAAACCCCCGAAACGGATTTTCCGTCCGACCAAAATTAGGACTAAAATCAGAAAAAATGTGACTTTCCGTGGTGTTGTCTCGCGTGAGACTACTTGTCCCGTGCGAGACAAGTGTTCAGTCTTTTCATGTTTTGGCCAAAACCTTCAAAGCCTTCATTCTACCTATTCAGCCGACTTGTTGGGACTTGATCATGGTTTAACACGGTTGCTACACGTCTAGGTTCTTCGCCAAAGCTCGACACGATGTCTGCTTCTCCTTCTACCACCGAGGCCGAAATCAACGAAGCTAAGGCCCAACTCATCGAAGCCATGCTAAGGTTGGATGAACAAAGTAAGAAAATCGATGAGAAAAATGCCCAAATGGCCGCCCTCATGCAAGATCTTCATGACATAAAAGTCAAGAAAGGAAGAAAACAAAAGCAGAAAGAGGAATCCTCCTCCGATAAAGAGAAATCCTACACCAAAAAGAGTAGGAAAACCAAAAATTCAAGCAAGAAAGAGGAAGAATCCGATTCATCCTCTTCATCATCCTCCTCTGATGATGAAGGACATACCTCCAAGGATGCTAAAACCAAGAAAGAAGGCAGTGGTGAAACTACTAAACTTGGTGACCATGTTACTAATAACTACCTTGAGAAGAAACTTGCAACCCTTGACACCTCAAAAGGTTCATTCATTCCATTTGATCCCGATGCTCTTCAACAATCCATCACCAAGTTCCCTCGCAAGTACAAGACACCCGATATTGCCAAGTTTAATGGCACTACTTGTCCTCGAGCTCATGTTGAAACCTACACTTGGGCTATGCTTCCAATGGGCGTTGATAACACAATCTTGGCCCAATACTTTCCTCAAACCTTGGAAGGTGCCGCAAGGGATTGGTACATGTCTCTTCCTGTGACTACAAGACTTGATTGGTCGTCTGCATGTTTAGTCTTCCAAAGGCAGTTTGAAGACAACTCCACTTACCGCCCTACTAGGAGGGATCTTGAACAAACCAAACAACACGTAAATGAGTCTTTTGCTGAATTTGCTAGAAGATGGAGACTCAAACTCACTGAAATTGTCGAAAGTCCTACTCTCAAAGAGCAAATCCATATCTTCCTCCAATGCCTTCGTGATGAATTTCAAGAGAAGCTCGCCGGCAACTACTTTCCTAGTTTTAATGAACTCCATGAGTCCGGAATTAGGATTGATGACTTCCTAAAAAGCATAAAGAAGGAAAGTACTTTCCACTTCAACAAACCAACCACAAGTAAGGATGCTTCAGTCAACGCCATTGCATTCAACCGCCCTAACACCGGCAAGTATTCTGCTGTTCCTCCTCCCGAAAAGAAAACGAGGCACTATGACAAAATTGAAGGAATCACTCAAGAAGAAATCTTTGATGTGCTTGTCAAGAATGAAAAGATCAAACCAAGAGAAGGTGGTCCTCCTAAGGATATGGGTCCAAATCAAGCTCATCACTTATTCTGCAAGTACCACAACTTCACCAGCCACGACACCAACACTTGCTACCACTTGAAGGACATTATCCAAGACCTCTTTGACAATGGAGAGTTAGAACGTTCCAACATCATCACCAATCCTCTCCCTTACAATACTTGAAGAAGATGAAGCTGCACTTACCACTTTGGGGCTACAACTATCCTCTCCCTTTCTCCTTTGATAGAAGTAGATTAGGTTTTAAATTTCCAAGTATGAACTCGAAGAGTCGTTCTGTCTTTCTAGTACTTCTCACCTCCTCTATTTTGTGTCATCTAAACTATCGAGTCTGTTCTTAAAATTCTCAATTAATCAAAGTCATTTTTCCTAAACACTTTCCCTAAGGTTGCTCTACCTCATGGATATCATTTAATTCATACAAAATAATGTACCTTCAATTCCCTAAACCATCGCAAAAAATATAGCTTCTAAGCGAGTTTAAGAAGAAAGTTATCCTTAGAAGGCTTAAGGGATAAACATTACCCCTACTGAAAGTCAAAAGTCAAAAAGCGAAGAAAGCCAAAGGTGCTGCTGTCAACTCTCATTCCAAGAAGAGTGGGGCTACTCAATTCAAAGCTTTGAGAGTACAAAAAAAAAAAAACTCTCAAGCTTTCATCACCCCCACAACAAAGATGAAACTTCAAATGCATGAAGGACTCTCCCACCAAAAAGAAGAGTCAAGTGGCACCAACAAAAGAAATGAAGATTACTCAACATCCTCTCACAACAAATGAAGAAGACTTTCAGTATCAAAAAAAAATGTTTACCCTTAAAAGTCATACTAATGATTGGCTTTCTTCTCAAACTTATTTAGAAACTTCTAGATGATGCACGGTTCATTAAAAGTTATAACAACTTTTCTAGATCCTTGAGCCAAGTAGCGTTCTTGTTGAGTCTAGAGGCTTCCTCTTAGCCATTCTCATACACACTCTTGAAATCCAAGCATCAAAACTGGGGCTTCCTAACCTTTCCTCCCCCAGTCAATCTCTACTTCAACTCTTCAAAATAATCAAATCTGCATTAGGAGCTTTCCTCTTTGCTTCTCACTCTCATTATTAGAAAATACACTTCTCCAAAGAGTCAATGCTTGGATCACCTTCCAAAGAATAGAGTCTGTCTCTCCTCAACTAACTTGAGATCTCATCTCTCTCTCCCCAATAAGAGTCTCTCCTCTGAGTTCTCTTTGAGTTAACGTACTACTTTCAAAAAAAAGAAAAGAAAAGAAAAAGGATGCAAAAGAGATGCCCGCTAGATTGAAAAACCCGAAAGGGCGGTCTAGGCAAAAACTAGGGTGCGTCACTAAGTGTGAATACCCCGTCCCGATGCAACGCGCATTCGGAGGTTTAAAATAAATAATCATATAATGTCGGACCGAAATGGGATATTCATTTAGTGACACTCGCTTTAAACCATATTAAAAATATTAGTTTAATTTTGAGAGTCGCCACGCCACTTTGATATAGCCCAAAGCTTTGAAAAAAGGCTAAACAGTTAATTGGGTTCGGAGGTCAAGTTACAACAGAAGAAGAAACGTTATCACTCCTATTGCCCGACGAATCGGTCTTTCTAGCATGTGGGGTGTTGGTTGTGTGCGGTGTTTACAGGAATAGATTGAAGAAACGGGATCATGCATAAGGAGGAGGGGAGAGAAAGAATTAATTGATGATCACACCCAAGAACCTTTGAGTTAGGCCCTTGGAAGGTGCACTAATCAACGTTCATCCTTGGGGAATTGTTGATCATGGAATAATTATTACTAAGGTGGAAGGAAAGAAATAGTTCCTAGATCCATTGGGTTTCTTGGGCGAAACCTTAGATCATCCTCGGCTATGCATACTTAAATATATTAAAACAACCCTAAATCTAGCACATATGACATAAGCAAGAAATAAAGCAATTAAAATATACTAAGCATGCAAACAATAAATCTAGCATAATAATAAAGACAGAAAAATAAACAGAAGACTTACCTAATGATGGCAAGGCTTTTGGATCGAATCTATGAAGATTCGAAGAACGTTCTTGATAAAATATTTAGACTTAGAAAACTCGAGTTTAGTCTCAAGTTTTCTATGGAGGAAAGTCTCAAGTTTTGTCTTGAGTTTTCCGTAGAATGATTACGTGTTTAAAGTGTGAGGCGGAGTGGGGTTTATATAGTGAAAGGAATTGGGGAGGAACGGTTACGAAAGTGATGTGGGAAAAGCGAAAGGGTCGATCGGCGGTTTGTTTCTTGGCCCAAATTACGCCGCCCCAAGCTGCAATTGCTCCAGCAGGCCCCAGGTGGCTTCCCCCTGGCCGGCCCCAATTGGCCTTGAATGGCCCTAATTCCCAAGCCTTGGCCGGCCAATGCCCTGCTCCAGAAGAGCCGTGGCCTAGCAACCATTCAACAATGCAATGCCTTGATTTGTATAATTAGTTTTCGTTTCGTCCCGCTATTTTGCAAGTCCACTTTGGCCGCTTTAATGACTTCTTTTGCACTTCGCTCTTTGGAGTTTTATTTTTCATTTAATCACAGGAATTTTTATATATCAATTTCGTCCCAAATTTCCATATTTCCGTTTTAGTCCCTGAATTTCCAATAAATTCCAACTTGGTCCAAAAAGCTTCCAAATGCCAATTTAGTCCCAAATTTTCCCGAATTGCGCTTCAGTCCCTGTACTCATTAAAACACTTTTTTCGGACCGGGTACTAACAGTAGCCCCTCGGAGACGCTTCTTGTAAGACAAGTAGGGTCGGCGATAAAAAATAGGATCCGTCCTGAAAAAGGGATTTCAGGAGGTGAAACAATGATTTTGCGGATATGAGGTTTGGACTCGAGCTGAGTCGCAAAAGGATGACCAGGTAGGTCGAGCGGCTGGACCCACGTCGGGCTACCTACATATCCCAAAAGGAATCAAGCCAAGTCGTAGTTCGGAAGAGTGGGCGTTTTAGTACCCGAGAGTGGCGGACGTGCAGCGTCTCAAGCCAAAGATGCGATTTGTGTGGGAATCACCCGGAAATATGTGACTATATGAAAGTCACTGAAATGTGAAGACGTGACTGCGCGAAAGTCACTGGAATGTAACTGTGCGGGAATCACCCAAAAGTTTTGTGAGAGTTTGACTTCTGCGGGAGTCACCCCGAAAATTGTGAAAATTTGACTTCTGCGGGAGTCACCCCTTGTGAAAATTTGACTTCTGCGGGAGTCACCCCTTGTGAAAATTTGACTTCTGCGGGAGTCACCCCTTGTGAAAATTTGACCTGCGGGAGTCACCCCTTGTGAAAATTTGACTTCGCGGGAGTCCCCTTGTGAAAATTGACTTAACGGGAGTCACCCCTTGTGAAAAATTTGACTTGCGGAGTCACCCCTTGTGAAAATTTGACTTCGCGGGAGTCACCCCTTGTGAAAATTTGACTTCGGGAGTCACCCCTTGTGAAAAATTTGACTTCTGCGGGAGTCACCCCTTGTGAAAAATTTGACTTCTGAGTCACCCCTTGATCCTTGACTGGTTAGGTTGTCATCCAAGAAAATTTGACCGTGTAAGGCCACCCAGGAAAATAAGGATTCGTGGCTGCTGAGGACTTAGGCCACTAATGATGAAAACAGTAACTTGCGCCAAAGGACTTAGGCTCGCTTTATCGATGAAGAATGGTGGGCACGCCAAAGGACTTAGGCCACTAATGATGAAAACCGTAGGCGCCAAAGGACTTAGGCTGCTTGCTCTTGATGAAGAATGGTGGCCGCCAAAGGACTTAGGCCACTAATGATGAAAACTGTAGCTGCCAAAGGACTTAGGCTACTTCTTACTGATGAAGAATGGTGGTACGCCCAAAGGACTTAGGCCACTAATGATGAAAAGTTTGCCGCGAAAGGACTTAGGCTACTGATGAGGAATAGTTGTGTGAATTGATTGGGATTACTATGGCTTCCCGAGCCGAAGAACCAAGCGATTAAAAGTTTGGGATGATCCTTTCTAAGGCTTAGAGAGGAGTCTTGTCTCCTAGGCTTAAGGCTAGGGTTTAGAGAGGTATTTGTCACCTAGGCTTAAGGCTAGGGTTTAGAAAGGTATTTGTCACCTAGGCTTAAGGCTAGGGCTTAGAGAGGAGTTTTTGCTTGAGGCTAGGATTTAGAGAGGAGATTTGTTACCTAGGCTTGGAGCTAGGATTTAGAAAGGTATTTGTCACCTAGGCTTGAGGCTAGGGTTTAGAAAGGTAGTCTAAACAAGGCGGTTTGAGCAGAAAGGTTATGGTTTAAATTAGGCGAGGCCGAGTGGGTGTCTATGATAGAAGGTGGGCTTGGATGAGTTTGATGTCCAGAGGTGAGGGGTAGGACCGAGTCATCTTGAGAGTCACAGAGAGGCGTCTTTGATAGACTTGAAGAGTTTGAAAATTCGTGGAGACCACAGAGTGATTTTGTAAACAAGGTACCAAAGAGGATAGTATTTTGAAAGCATGTTTATTTGATAAGGAAGCCTTATGATTAATTACATTTCTAACTAACTCAAAGAGTTTGCCACATGCTGATCTTGATGACAAGGGATGCTCTTCTTGCTAGATATGACCTCATTGGAGCTTCGATTTTTGTTAGAGCCCTTTGGCTTTTACGAAGAACCACATAGTCGACCCATTTTTGTTGAGGAGCCCCAATGTTTGATGAAGTGACCTTGGCGAAGCCCCGATTGATGATGCAAAGCAAACATGAAGGGAATGGCGAAGCCCCAGTTGATGATGCAAAGCAAACCTGAAGGGAATCTGGTAAAGAGAGCCTGAGAGAGCAGCTTACCGAAAGCCCCAGCTTGGAAAGATTCAATGTATCCCTATTTGTAGACAGAGTCATCTTGCGGCCACGGGGGCGACCCCTCGTAATGGTCAATCAGTCGATGGACAAGACTCGGAAATGTATATGTGCAGGGGGCACATTTTTCGAAGGTGGGAATGGATCCCGAGTTCTTGTATGACACTTTCGCTTTTGGGTTTGACTCTTTTGGGAGAGTATAAGCATCACAAGGTGTGGAAAAGTGTATGGAAGCCCCTGCTGACAGAAAGACAGTGTTTGGCTCTTCCTAGATTGTAGAGAAGAAGACTTGTCGAGACATTTGAAGAATTGTTTGATTCAGAATTATATTTTGGTTGCTCGAGAATGGACCTCACTGATTGGTTTATCAAATTCCAATTATATAAGTAAACAAATAATGACTGCTTTGATTAGAAGTTGGAATAAGAGAGAGGATTGATCAATGGTGAAATCTGGTTTGACTTTAGAAGGAGAAGGATGTTCCGTTGTTGCTTGCTGCTCTGGGCTGACCGTGATAATTGTGGTGCGGGCTGCCGCTACATTGATCTTCTTTATGGGAAAGAATGAAAAATAGAAAAAAGACTGGAGTGGAAGAAACAAGACTGGAGTGGAAGAAACAAGACTGGAGCGGAAGAAAAATTGGGATTTATTTGATTATAGCCTCTTCTATTTTTCGTCTTTCAATTCAAGATTCGTTGCTCCTTTGTTCTCACAAGCCGAGGGGAGTAGTCCACGGCACGCGTCTCCTTGCTTTTACCGGAGTGCCGGCGAGAGGCACGGATGCGAAGCCCCGTAAGACTTTTGCGAGACGGTGCTTGAAGAGTCGAATAAACGAATTTCAAGAATAGGACGAGTTCCCAAACTTGGCGAGAGTATGCAATATGCTCACATAGGATAACAAGTGACTCGAGAATGAGAATGCCATCCGGTAGTGGTTGTAGGCTGGGCTCTGGGTTGCGATCGATCATTGGGTGATGCTTAACATGACCTCTTAAAGTGAGAGGTCGGCTGGGCCATTTGCTGAGAGGTTGGCTTGAGGGATGTGTTTGGAATTTCTAAGGTGAGGGGATTTTCTTGTTGTTGCTTCTTGAGGAACCTCTAAGAGTGAGGTTAACTTTGATTTTGATAAGGTCAAGGGTGGTGATGGAATCCTCTAAAAGTGAGAGGATGGACTTTGGAATTGGTTTACGGGATTTGTCCAAGAGGGAATTTTTGTTGCTTCTTCTCGCGAGTTTGTTGTGATTTCAGCAGGTAACTTGATCACGATAGGACCTTCACTCGATGTCTCGTTTTCACAACCTTTGAGATGGGAGGTTCATTTTTTTTTGTTTTTTTTTAAACACCTTCTTATCGAGAAAAGCCTTCGGATTTGTTTGCTCGTGATAGCCCCTAGTGTATGCCTTAGGATGGTTTTACCTTTTCCCTCTTGGGTTTGGAGGTGGTCCCTTCGAGGGAGCCCCTTGTATGAGTTTCTTTCGCATTCCGCCTTTCTTGAGCTTTGAGGTGATTACTTCCTTTGTGAATCAAGGGAGCCCCTAGTATGGGCTTCTTCCTTAGGGTCTCAAAACTTGTCGATCTTGAAGTGAAAGGGTATTATTTAGTGAGGATAAGGTTATGGCTTCCTATGGTGAGAGGTTTAAGCTTCAATCGCTACTGGATAGCATTCTCAAAAGAGTATTTTTAAAACTCGACTTATTAATGTAAGGCAAAATATATTCAGACCATGGGAAAGATATGTGAGCATATTCAATGAAAGCTTAACGATCAAATGGAAAAAACAGAGGAGACGCGAGATTGGGGGGTTGGTGAGCCCCTAGTTGATATTTATGTAGCACTTGCGAAGGATAAGAACAACCCTTTGCATCTTGCATTGGCGTGAGCAGCTATTTTCTGATGATGAGCAACAACGGTCTTTGTGCTTGTCTTGATCATATGGAAAGGAGGTCAAGCGGGGGAGAGTGTATTTGGGGAAGTGTATGTTTGAGAAGGTATAATGGGTATGTACAAGGAGTGTATGAAAAGTATATAGTGGAGTATGGAGAGAGTGTATGAGAGAAGGGTGTATAGGGATGGTGTATATGAAGAAGGAACGGTGAGTTGTTTACTCCAATCAAAGCATTCATTCATTGTTTACTTTATTAGCCGGTGAGTTTATCAGTGAGATTAGCAACCAAGTGATAATTATAAATAAAACAATCTTCTTGAAAGTAATGCGAGATTATGTCTCAAGTCTAGAGAGAAAAGAAAGAAAGACTTTTTTTATTATCGAAGTAACTAGTTCAAAGTGGACATTACATATCAATGCCCAAAATGGACGTAAAAAAGACGCACTAGAACCTACAAGACTGAATGAATCTAAATCTTCCCTCGAAGGGTGAGGGTTCCTTCATCAATGAGGCCTTGGGTCTTCCCTTGGTTGATCAATCTTTGAATTGAGCGTTTCAGTTGCACACATTTGTCAGTGGTATGCCCAGCGTACTTGTGGTATCTGCAAAACTTGGATGTATCTAAGTCTTCCCTTGGGTTAATAGGCTTGTAGTTCTCGAGCGGCTTGATCAAATTCTTTCCCACCAAAATGTCGAAGAACTCACCCACAGGCATTCCTAAGTCATCAAAATGTTCCTTGTTGATCTTCTTCTCGGGTATTGATGCCTTTAGTTGGTTGGTGGCCACAGCAGGCATCCTGAATGAGAAATTCTGATGTGTAGGACCATAAGGGGAACCATAAGCATGTGGATGATAGGGACCCCGGAATTGAATAGGAGGAGAAACTCTTCTCAAGTATTCCTGAATGTAAGACAAATGGTGCTGCTCAATTTCATGCATGTCTTTGAGGAGGTTGATCACTCCCAACCTCATGTTTAAGACTTCTTTGAGGGCTTCAATGCTTTTCTCCAGAGACATGATGTGGAATTCTCAGAAGAACATACGGCAGAGTCAAACCAATGAGTTGAATTAGACTCACAATTAATCTTAAGGCATCTCCAAGAAAATAGTTGATCTCCACAATTTGAGAGTTTGACCGGGCTGAAGTTGCCTACGTAACCCTTACCATTTAAGGTACGAGTCTCAGGTCACCGTAGTTCGAGGGGGCCCCGATTAATGATACAACCAGGGTTAAGTTTAAAGAAAGAGAGAGGATGAATGTAAAAGAGGAAGAGGAAGATGACTCGATCCTTGGTCAAATACAAGTGAGGGTGATCTAGACGAGCTAATCGGACTTGGATGAGAATTGGTCTTGGTTTGGCTTAGATGATCCTAGATGGTGGTTTGGTCGAGGGAGGCTTGACCTAGGTGGGTCTTTGGCCGAAGGGTGCTAGAGATAAAGGATCTAAACTATGGATGGTTTTAAGACTAAGGGAGCAGACTATGGATGAGAGGCAGAACCTTGAAGGGTCCTAACTTGAAGGATGTAGACCATGGGGGTCTAAGGTAGAGGAGTGGACCATGGATGGTCCGAGAGAAGAGGAGCGGACCGTGAAGGGTCCAAGAGAAGAGGAGCGGACCTTGAGCGGTCCAAGATATGAGGAGTGGACCTTGAAGGGTCCAAGAGTTGAGGAGTGGACCTTGAACGGTCCAAGATAAGAGGAGTGGACCTTGAAGGGTCCAAGAGAAGAGGAGCGGACCTTGAAGGGTCCCAGAGAAGAGGAGCGGACCTTGAAGGGTCCAAGAGAAGAGGAGCGGACCTTGAAGGGTCCAAGAGAAGAGGAGCGGACCTTGAACGGTCCAAGAGAAGAGGAGCGGACCTTGAACGGTCCAAGATAAGAGGAGCGGACCTTGAATGGTCCAAGATATGAGGAGTGGACCTTGAACGGTCCAAGATAAGAGGAGTGGACCTTGAAGGGTCCAAGAGAAGAGGAGCGGACCTTGAACGGTTCAAGATATGAGGAGTGGACCTTGAAGGGTCCAAGAGATGAGGAGTGGACTTTGAACGGTCCAAGATAAGAGGAGCGGACCTTGAACGGTCCAAAATATGAGGAGTGGACCTTGAAGGGTCCAAGAGATGAGGAGTGGACCTTGAACGGTCCAAGATAAGAGGAGTGGACCTTGAAGGGTCCAAGAGAAGAGGAGCGGACCTTGAAGGGTCCAAGAGAAGAGGAGCGGACCTTGAACGGTCCATGATAAGAGGAGCGGACCTTGAACGGTCCAAGATATGAGGAGCGGACCTTGAACGGTCCAAGATATGAGGAGCGGACCTTGAACGGTCCAAGATAAGAGGAGTGGACCTTGAACGGTCCAAGATAAGAGGAGCGGACCTTGAACGGTCCAAAATATGAGGAGTGGACCTTGAAGGGTCCAAGAGATGAGGAGCGGACCTTGAAGGGTCCAAGATATGAGGAGCGGACCTCGGAGGGTCCTAGAAATGAAGAGCGGACCTCGGAGGGTCCTAAAAATGAGGAGCGGACCTCGGAGGGTCCTAGAAATGAGGAGCGGACCTCGGAGGGTCCTAGAAATGAGGAGCGGACCTCGGAGGGTCCTAGAAATGAAGAGCGGACCTCGGAGGGTCCTAGAAATGAGGAGCGGACCTCGAGGGTTCCTAGAAATGAGGAGCGGACCTCGGAGGGTCCTAGAAATGAGGAGTGGACCTCGGAGGGTCCTAGAAATGAGGGATAGTTAAGCACTTTATTTACAAAAAAGCCCTCTATTTTATAGAACCTACTCTTGGTTGGAAGGGATACCCCTTTTCGCAACTAACTAAAGGTCCTAAAGTGGTGGATCCTAACGACTAACCGTCTCATATAGACATTTAAGATGATATTTATGGGAAGTACTACAGACCTATGATAAGACAAGATCTTTTAACAAGCACTCGACCTTACATGGCACATCCTTTAAAAGGAAATCAAATTTTTTGTGCTCTTTTATCTCTATAGATCTTGACTTATCACTGATTCGTAGTGACTCAACATAAAGACCTTATTAATTGTCTACATGAAAAAGCTTGTCAAACCAACCGGTCACAAGGAGTGTATTCCTAGCAAAGTGGGTGACACAAGGGTTAGATTTCAGGCTCCCACCGTGCAGCCGAAGCGCACTGATGAGTGGATGGCCAAGTGAGACTCGGAAGGGAGGCAACATGATCACCACACTTCCCGCACTTTGGCTTCTCCGAAGGGTTAAGGGGTAGCTGTGCAGTGTGACACGGACTCTAGTGGTAGTGTGAGGTAAAAAGTCTAATTCTTTTTTAAGGAAAAAAGAGAAAGATTTTTTTTTTATGAGGTGCATGCATGCAATGCAACAGTTAAGAATAGGAGAAAAAGAAAAAGGAAGTAAAATACAACACCATACAAGAAAACGAAAGTCTGACCCACTTAGTTTGAAAAAATTTCAAAACAATCCCCAGCAGAGTCGCCACTGTGAATATCCCGTCCCGATGCAACGCGCATTCGGAGGTTTAAAATAAATAATCATATAATGTCGGACCGAAATGGGATATTCATTTAGTGACACTCGCTTTAAACCATATTAAAAATATTAGTTTAATTTTGAGAGTCGCCACGCCACTTTGATATTGCCCGACGAATCGGTCTTTCTAGCATGTGGGGTGTTGGTTGTGTGCGGTGTTTAAAGGAATAGATCGAAGAAAAGGGATCATGCATAAGGAGGAGGGGAGAGAAAGAATTAATTGATGATCACACCCTAGAACCTTTGAGTTAGGCCCTTGGAAGGTGCACTAATCAACGTTCATCCTTGGGGAATTGTTGATCATGGGATAATTATTACTAAGGTGGAAGGAAAGAAATAGTTCCTAGATCCATTGGGTTTCTTGGGCGAAACCTTAGATCATCCTCGGCTATGCATACTTAAATATATTAAAACAACCCTAAATCTAGCACATATGACATAAGCAAGAAATAAAGCAATTAAAATATACTAAGCATGCAAACAATAAATCTAGCATAATAATAAAGACAATAATAAAGACAGAAAAATAAACAGAAGACTTACCTAATGATGGCATGGCTTTTGGATCGAATCTATGAAGATTCGAAGAACGTTCTTGATAAAATATTTAGACTTAGAAAACTCGAGTTTAGTCTCAAGTTTTCTATGGAGGAAGTCTCAAGTTTTGTCTTGAGTTTTCCGTAGAATGATTCTGTGTTTAAAGTGTGAGGCGGAGTGGGGTTTATATAGTGAAAGGAATTGGGGAGGAACGGTTACGAAAGTGATGTGGGAAAACTGAAAGGGTCGATCGGCAGTTTGTTTCTTGGCCCAAATTCTGCCTTGGCCCAAACTGCAATTGCTCCAGCAGGCCCCAGGTGGCTTCCCCCTGGCCGGCCCCAATTGGCCTTGAATGGCCCTAATTCCCAAGCCTTGGCCAGCCAATGCCCTGCTCCAGAAGAGCCGTGGCCTAGCAACCATTCAACAATGCAATGCCTTGATTTGTATAATTAGTTTTCGTTTCGTCCCGCTATTTTGCAAGTCCACTTTGGCCGCTTTAATGACTTCTTTTGCACTTCGCTCTTTGGAGTTTTATTTTTCATTTAATCACAGGAATTTTTATATATCAATTTCGTCCCAAATTTCCATATTTCCGTTTTAGTCCCTGAATTTCCAATAAATTCCAACTTGGTCCAAAAAGCTTCCAAATGCCAATTTAGTCCCAAATTTTCCCGAATTGCGCTTCAGTCCCTGTACTCATTAAAACACTTTTTTCGGACCGGGTACTAACACTAAGAAGAAAAAAAATCAAAGGACAAAGGGAGACTTTTCCTCAACCTTCTTCAGAGAACATCATTCGATCTTCTTCAAATCAAATCAACAAGGAGAGTCTTCTTCGATCATCTTCAAATCAAGAGAGCAGACTCACAAGCCTGTTCATAAAGTCATCTACCACTTGCAAGCAACTTGGGGCTTGAGACAGCAAAGGGCCTTGGACACAAAGCCATTACGACAGTCAATAGATGTGTCATCCTTTGCCTCCTAGAGACACGATTCAAGGGAGAATTAAGAATAAAGATTCGCAACAGACCTAGATGTGTTCACACAAGGTTACTCATTGAAATTCAGCCTTGCTGACTTGCAACAGATTCTGCATAAACCTGATTTGGTCCCAACTTGTCAAACACAAATTCGCTCCTATAGTTCACCCATCTCAAATATAAATCCATACAAATATCCCTACATATCCATATACCATACAGTCATACATAAACTCACCACCAAAATGATCGAGCGGCCATTTGTGCGAATAGACGTGGACACCACCACATAAGTCCAGTTAAACAACTAAAATTTGAAAAAATCTACTTGGAATATTTATGTGCTGACAGGTGCAGAAAGGTAAGAATCATTCGGGTCCATCTGAGACCAATATGCATGTATCCTTGCATTACAGGGGCTGACAGAACCTCCACCTCAACCGACAACTTCAAGTCCGTGACCTCGGCAACATCAGCAAAGTCTATGAAGGCAGCAAACTTCAAGTCCGTGACCTCGGCGACACCAGCAAAGTCTGTGACGGCAGCAAACTTCAAGTCCGTGACCTCGGCGACATCAGCAAAGTCTGTGACGGCAGCAAACTTCAAAGTCCGTGACCTCGGCAACATCAACAAAGTCTGCGACCGCAGCAAACTTCAAAGTCTGTGACCTCGAAAACATCAATAAAGTCTGCGACCGCAGCAAACTTCAAAGTCCGTGACCTCGGCAACGTCAACAAATTCTGCGACCGCAGAAAACTTCAAGTCCGTGACCTCGGCAACCACAATAAAGTCTGTGACGGCAACAACGACAACAAAGTCCGTGACCTCGGAAACAATGGCAACGTCAGTAACCTCGGGCGGCGCACTTCAACAACTTCATCAACAAACAGGTATCTTCAGAATTGGGTCAAGTCTTTGATTCCTCAGTATGATTTTACCTTTTCAAAAAAAAATCCCTCTTCGATTTTCAAAAATGCTTTTCAAAATACCTAAATATAGCCTTTTTAGTGTTTTGGAGTTGAACTATGCTTTGGTCTGATTCTCTCATAGAGATACGTAGGCAGCCGTGCGGCACGACCATCCCATTGTTCAGAATGATGTCTTTTCTATCGACGACATGACTTCTTCCATAAGTCTTGTCGCCGATGGGCTCTGTAGACACCCCATTCTGAACCAATAATTCATGATTACACTACTCTTCGTCTCTCTTTTGTGTTTTGATGAAAGCATATCAGTTTTGTCATGTTTCGTTAAGTTTCTAACTAACCTCGTTAGTTTTGGACCTAACTGACTAAAGGAATAAACTGAAGAGGAGAAAATAGTCAACTGACTAGTTGTCTTGCATGGGACATATGTGTCTCGCGCGAGACAAGCCCTCTGCAGGATATGCAGAATCACTCTCCTTCTCCGTTTCAAACTTTTTTTTGGATAAAACCTTATCAATCTGGTCATCCAATCACAGTTGAGTTCAGGAACCTTCCTTGAGTCTCCTAATCTTGGTGACTAAGTCATCCATCCACCTCTTAAACCCCTATAAATACCTAATAGCTTTCAGTATTTCAGAGGTCCCCGATCCACGATCGAAAACACACAACACACACAATTTGTTGGTTTCTCTCCTTGAAATATTCCTTCAAATCACCCACAAACAACTCCCAAATTTGTCCTTCAACCACGTTGATTGACGAACATCAAGGCTCAAGCCTAAAATCAAGGCGAAGCTCTGCCCGAATCACTTCTCGATCGAGAAGACACCTTAGAACCACGTTCTAAACCAAGTACTTTCCAAACGATAGGTAAACTCCTATACTTTTATTCTTCTTCTCAACCTCTCTATTGGCTTTTAGAGTAGTGTAATCCTATCAAAAGGATTAGCCTAGAGTCCCTTCAATCCATGGAGGTGATCTCGAAGCATACAATCTGACATTCCTAATCAAGAAATTGATTAGGGTTTGCTTGTTCTCATTTAGTTAAAAAGATTGATAATAGTCAATTAGCAAGACCGATCTTCGGATTAGGTGGAATGGGTGCTCCTCGACCTTCCTATTCCATAAAGGTTCTTATTGTTTTCCTAAATAAATGATAAGTGGCGACTCTGTTGATTCATAAAAATCGAACGCTACAGCAAGATGTATTGCCAAATGACATATTCAAGTTGTAAGACAACAACTCCTATTGGAGAAAGAACAAAGGTAATTTATTTCTGTCAGTATTCCAAAGTTTAAGGTTCACACCTTCTAAGTGCTTAAAAATTATACATCTTTTCTCTAAGTATAAATGGTTATCAAAACCTCGCCTGGGCGCACGTATTTCACACAAATGTGAAATGAAGTTCTTATTGTTGTAACATTTTCATGTTACTCAAAAGATCGAGAAGTTAAACACATTCAGTGTTTTCATACGACCAAAAGAGAAATCTGGCGGGGCAAAAAATTTCAGATTTCATTGTTAGGTCAAGGCCGACCACCTACTGAAAATATCCAAAATATTATCATTAAAATGACAAAACCAAAAATGCCAAAAAAAAAGGCAAACCAAATGATTACAAATAAAAATTGTTGTTTCGAGGACACAGCCTCATATAAACTAAATTAATTGTTTTTAAAAGAAAACATCTAATCTAAGATTTTCATTCGGTGTTGCTATCCTGAGCATCTTCAACCTGCTCATCTGTATTTTTTGCCTTAGAAGTTACTTCACCCATTTTGTTTATTAATAACCCTTGGTAAGGCTTCATTCTCCTCTTCCAAATTCCAGTTCACGTGTTTTAAAAAAAAATTGACTCCTTGGCTCCACCTAAGAAATTCAAAAAATTTGGGGGCAATTGTTTGGGGTAGATTTTTCTTGAACACTGCATTGACATCTTGGCTTGCATGGTTCTTCAGCATCTTGATTATTCAGCATCTTTAACATGACATTCTTGCTTCTAACAACTTGAAGATGCAGGTTCAACTCATCTTGTGTAGATTCAACTGTTCCTACTTTTTAGGGATATTTACTACACAAAAGATCAACGACTAAGTCTCATGTATTTCAAACGTATTTCAACCGGAAGATAAGATCATGGCAAACGGTCCCTAAACTTCAGCAACCTGATGCGGATTTTCCGAGATCTTCAGTTACGTGTTGATGACCTTTTCAATACAAGGGGTATAAAAGGAGATATAGGGATAGGCTCCATGGACGGCAACATTATAACTCTCACTATACTTCCACTTTGTACTCACACCACAAAAATTTATAAACATTTTTGGTTAAGGTAGGCTTTTCCTAAAGCCTTCCAAGGTTTTGTGCCGGAGATCAATTGATCAAGGGCTTTCCTCGTTACCTCTTGGCATAGCATCTTGAATTTTTGCATTCTTATACTCCATTTGTGCCCAAAATCATTCCACTAAAAGTTCAATTTAAATATACAAGAAATTGACCAAAACAATTAGAATCATCAACATGTTTTTTATGTGCATCCTTATCTGCCCTTGAAGTATTAGCAGCAGGTTGAGGTGGAATGGGTTCGTCAAGAACGTACATTTTCTTCTCTTGCCTAAGAAAAATTATTAGGCTTCTGATCCAATCAGAATAGTTTGTACCGTTTTCTTCGAGCTTGTCCTTCTCAAGGACGGATCGCAGTGACAGGGGCTGATTATTGTGAGTTGCCATTACTACAATAAGATATACAAGCAATAAACATATAAGTATCAACGCATTTACCATCTAAGAGCAAATAATGAATTTCATAAATACTCCTACTCAATTATACACCTTCAAATACAATCATGTATCATATAATCAAAATGGGCTAAGATCCATATTTCACTTGATTTTGGTTTAACTGAGTCAATGCCTGAAATCAAGCTATTTAGGTAGATAACATCAATCATATCATATATGACTCTTAGATTTTTATGAAATTTCTAGACATCATATGTCAAAACATGTTTTAAATCTCATTTATGCCTTGGGTCAAATCTATTTTGAAAGCACCAATTAAGTTAAAACCTTTTTCAAACGTATGAGACATGGAACGATGCACCTAACTGAGTCAAAACTACATCAACCATTATCTCATCTTGATCACAAATTAAGATATAATGATGCACGCAACTGAGTCGAAACTACATCAAATACCCTAAAATTTCACAAGTGTTCTAATCAAGGAATGGCATAAGACTTAAATATTTAGAAGGTTTTCATATTGTAACAAACATCGCAGGGTTGTAACATAAATTTCATGTGTACATAATTATGAACATAGGGCTTCACAAAATTTCATACAAACAATTTGATTCAATTTTGAGAAATTACAAATTTAATCATATTAAACAAATCATCAACCTATGTGATAACTAATCATATTAATCCAGCATAAATCATAATCATGGCATATCTCATATACTTGTTTTCATAAAACAAAACACACACAATCTAGATCTATTTCACATAGCATGGATAGCAAATAATCAAATTAAATCTAGCATGCCAATTTCAATCATAATCATGACAAGACAGGGCTCTGATACCACTGTTGGGTTTTGGGGTTACAAACGCAGCGGAAGAACTTAGAAATAACAATCAAAACCCTAGCCCTTAGATCTGTCTAGCATGAAGAGATTAGAAAACATGAAATAGAATTGCATACCTTGAATGCGATTTAGTTTGCCAAAATAGATCTCAAAATTCAAGTCTAGAATTTTGATGTCGAATCTTCTATCTTCCTTGTTCAACCTTGGTGATGAATCAATCAACGGAGATCTTCAAGCCTTAGGAGATAAAGCAACCTCCCTCTAATGGTGATCCACATGCAAATGAGCCAAGAACCCTTCTTGTTGGATTGCTAGATGATCCTTCCGATTATTTAAACGTTTTCAATAATCAATGGCAAAAAAATGGAATTGATTTTGGGACTTTTGATTCTTAATAAATAATCAAAGCCTAGAATTTCATAAACCTAGAACATTGATGTGTGTGAGAGAGAGTTTTTGGCTGCCCAAGGATTTGTATTTATACATTGGTATAAATCCCTAACACATAGGGTTAAATCCTTGTCAAACACAAAAACCTTACCAGACAAGGAAAAAGCGTACGGACAGGCTAAGTATATCGCACTACGATATATGCCAATGGCTAAGTCTATCGCACCACGAGCCAAGCCAGGAAATTCACGTGTGCTAATCAAGGGCATGAGTCGTGCCTGAGGGAACGAGTCGTGACCAAGCCAAAATCACTCGTTCCACGAGTCGTGACCAAAATGTAGTCGTGCTGATTTATGGTACGAGTCGTGATTCCTAGCACGATTCATGCCTCCATCATGGCCAAGTGTGTCGCACCACATGCCATGCCAAAATTCCAATTTCCCAATTTTCAGCCAGAATCAAATTTGCTCTTTGTGTGTGACCCATATAGGAATTATATTATGTTGGTAGTGAGTCAAAACATGACCTCACAAGACATACGTGGTTTCTAGCAAACCATTATATCCACCCAATTAATATAACATCAAAGCTTGATTCCTCGATAGATCAAATGTCACAATCCCTTTGTCCACGATGTCCAATTGAACATGAGTCATGGTCTATGTCAACTCATTCTGTTCAATGCTTTCTCGATTTCGAATTTGTTGATAATCCAAATGCATTTGATCTCTATCAAATCACTTGAGTGTGGCCACACATTTCATCAATACTATTCATCGAGGGGCCCAAGCAAACATCTCTCTCAAACAGAGAGGGACAAATCCCGTCTTGACTTATCATTCTTCCCTACAAGAATCCAATCATGCCAACATAGCCCTTATTGCTATCCGATTAAAGATAGTGTTAGACTATATCAAACAGAACGTTCATCATGTGGAAGACGATGATAATCTCAGGTTCAAAGGATTCAATGACACGACTATCATGAGATTTAATCATGACAACAGACCATGTCATAAATATCATAAGTAGGTCATGTCCAATACTTGTTCTCTAGCAAGTATCCATAAGGGTAATGTGTATCTCCATGATTATCCATTACCAACTTACACTTGTTGTTCACAACAACTAGGGAAGCAGTTCAATATAATAAATATGTAAACATATAATGAACAAAATAAATATGCTCTATAATAAATGATAAAGATGATACATAACGGTTCAAGTTTAAACATAACTATAGCCTAGGGCACTACACCAACATTTTAACCTAATCATGATAAAATGCGGCTCTGATACCACTGTTGGGTTTTGGGGTTACAAACGCAGCGAAAGAACTTTATAAAACAACAAATCCCTAGCCATGAACTGTCTAACATGAATAGATAAAACCATGAAATAGATTTACATACCTTAATAATGATTTGTTGTTCGAAAAATGGATCTTAGATTTAAACTTTTTGAATCGATGTCAAACCTTTGATCTTCTTCTTTGTTCTTGGCCTTGAGATGAATCAACGATTGTAAGTCTTCAAGATTTTGGTGATAAAGTAATCACCCTCTATCGGTAATCCACATGCGAACGAACCAAGATCTAATCTTGTAGAATTGCTAGATGATCCTCCGATTGTTGAATCGATATTCAACAATCAATAGCTGTTTTGGAATTGATTTTGGGATGTTTTTGATTTTTGACTCTCAATAAAAATCAATGTTTTGTGTTTCAAAAACTCAAAAATCGTCTACCTTGGTTGAGGCAAAAGAGTTCTATTTATATTATAAGAATCTCTAACCTTTACGGATAAGAGCCCTTTTCCTAGCCAAAACCGGAGCTGTACAGAAGCCTTGTCCCGCGCGAGACTGGCCTGTCCCGCGCGAGACGAGCGTGTCCCGCGCGATACAACGCTATGGTCCAATCCACCGGAGCTGTCCAGAGGCCTTGTCCGTACGAGACTGGCTTGTCCTGGGTGATACAACGCTACGGACCAATTCCAAGTCATGGCACGAGTCGTGACCAAAAAACCACTCGTGTTGATTGAGAGCACGAGTCATGCTTCTAGTCACGAGTCGTAACCAGTCCAAATTCCAATTTTCAGCCATTTTCATCCATTCTTTGTGTGTGACCCTTTAATAATTATATTTTATGTTGGTAGTGAGTTGAAACATCAACCTCACAAGACATAAGTGATCCCTAAAAAGTCATTATGTCCACCCATTTAAATATAACATCAAAGCTTGATTCCTTGATAGATCAATGTTACAATCCCTTTGTCCACGATGTCATATTGAACATGAGTCATGGTCCATATCAACTCACATCATTCAATGCTATCTTGATTCTGAATATGTTGATAATCAAAGTGCATTTGATCTCTATCAAATCTCTTGAGTGTGGCCACACATTTCATCAACACTATTCATCGAGGGGCCCAAACAAAACAACTCTCTCAATGAGAGGGACAAATCCCATCTTGACTTATCATTCTTCCCTACAAGAATCCAATCGTGCCAATATAGCCCTTATTGCTATCCTATTAAAGATAGTGTTAGACTACATCATAAACAACGTTCATCATGTGGAAGACGATGGTAATCTCAAGTATAAGGATTCTAATGACATGACTATCATGATATTTAATCATGACATATATGACTATAGACCATGTCATAAATCTCATAGGTGGGTCATGTCCAGTACCTTGTTCTCTAACAAGTACCCATAAGTGTAATGTGCATCTTATGCATATAATCATCTCTATTATTATCCATTACCAACTTATACTAGTTATTCACAATAACTAGGGATGCAGGTTATTATAATAAACATGCAAACATATAATAATCCAAATAAACATGCTCCATAATAAATGGTAAAGATGATTACATAACGGTAGTAAGTTATAAGTCAAACATAACTAATACACCTAGGGCATTACACCAACACCATCATCTCTTACAGCACCTCCATCTAGTCTCCTAGGCGCCTCAGCTCCATGAGCCCCAAGGTAAGTCAGACCAAGTAAGTTATCGAACTCTTAGTATTTGCACTTTGGTCCTTGTCTTATTTAAGACAAATATTAATTGCTCAAAGGTACTTGTGCAATTAAATTCCCTTGTATTTAATTTTCAAAAATTAAATCTGGGGATTTATGTTACCTTAAAACACTCCCCACTATCACCAAGACATCTGTCATTGGTGATTGTGCAGAACATGAAAGGAATGTATGTTTCTTAAAATGGGAATTTGTACTGACTTTAACCTTCCACATCCCATCCTATCCTTAACCACCACATCACCCACTATCTACACCAACCTCTCATCACTCATTTTCCATGCACATACTCCCATTTTTTTCAACTTCCCATAAACCCTTACACCTTCACAAACCTTTCATCTTCTCTTTATATAAACCAACCCACCTCTTTCTCACTTTCAAATTTCATCTTTCTCTCTCCTTCCTCTTTCATCAAAAATTTCTCTCTTCAAACTCTATAACAATGGCTCCCAAGAAGTCAACTTGCTCTTCCAAAGAGAAAATCCCCATTGATGATATGGTAAGAAATTCTTATTTTTCTACATTTTTCCCTCTAATTTTCTGATCTATATGGGGTATTTACATGATGTTTTGTTTTTTTTTCATTTTTCTTGAGTTTTCTTGTAAAAAATATGATATGTTGTTGATATCAAGTCTCAATGTGTTTTATTTCAAATTAATTGCTTAGATTTTGAATTCTAAACCTTCAAAAACCCACTT